>JAAALK010000283.1:115609081-115834754 GCA_019279435.1 Zizania palustris
GCTCATCCGAGGAGGCGGAGGTGGACGCCTCTCTGCGAGGGGGCGCCGAAGGTTGGGTGATCTCCTCGAGAAAAGCACCCGGTGGCAAGGCTTGAGCTCCTGCCCCGGCTTTGGCGAGGGCGTCAGCTTGGCTGTTTTCGCCTCGCGGGATGTTTTGGATGGATATACCCTTGAAGGATGCCTCGAACCTGCGGATGGTGTCGAGGTAGGAGGCAAGGTCTGGGTGCTTAGCCTGGAAACTCTTGTCGATGTGCCCGGCGAGTACTTGGGAATCGGTCTTGATGACCACGGCGCGCCGCTCCCAGCGTGTGCGCCTTGCGGAGACCCAAGAGGACCCCTTCGTACTCGGCGATATTGTTGGTGGCCTTGAAGCTTAGCCGAGTAGAATACAAGGCCTGCTGGCCGGAGGGGGAGACGATGACTGCTCCGGCCCCAGCCCCCGAAGCCTGGTAAGCACCGTCCGAAAAGACGGTCCAGACCCCCTCGCTTGCTTCGGTGCCTGCGCACTCAGGGGCCACCGTCCACTCCGCGACGAAGTCGGTGAGGATTTGGGACTTGATAGTTGACCGAGCGACGAAGGAGATCCCAAATGGGGCCAACTCCACCGCCCACTTGCCGATGCGGCCGGTGGCATCCTTGTTCCGGAACATGTCGCCTAGCGGGTAGGCAGTCGGGATGATGACATCATGAGCCAGGAAGTAGTGCCGGAGCTTCTGGGATGCCATGACGAGGGCGTAGGCCACCTTTTCGAGCTCGGAGTACCGAGCTTGAGCTCCGGCGAGGGCTTCGGAAACAAAGTAGACGGGGCGTTGAATCAGCTTCCCGTCGAGTTTCTCCTCTTGGACTAGAGCCGCACTCGCTGCACTGCCGGAGGCGGCGAGGTAGACCAATAAAGGACTGTCAGCCTGGGGTGTGGCGAGGGCCACAAGGCCGGAGAGATATTCCTTGATCTGCTCAAAACAATCCTGACATTCAGGGGTCCACTCAAAATGCTTAGAACCTCGGAGCGCCTTGAATATGGGCAAACTTCGCTGTTGGTGTAAAAGATTACGCTAACAGGTTTCTGTAGAAAAGAAACTAACAAATGAAGTGTTTGCGAAGAGAACAGTTCTAAGCCTCCGAAAGGATAACAACTTAGAATAGTTCGAATGTGTGTATTGAATAACTTGTATTCGGTCCCTATTACAGGGTGAAATGGGGGGTATTTATAGGCCCAAATATTAAGGAAAAGACCTATTTACCTCTCTATTACAACCGACATAGTGGAAACTATTCGGCTCCCTTAATAGGGCTAAAATGGTAAAAGACTAATCTAATGAGATAGAAGATAAATCTTCCATCTTAGCTGGCGGAAAAGATCTTGAAAGGCCTAAGTTCGAAGATGTACTCCGAACCAATGCTTATCTTCGTACTTCGAACTTGACTCCGGGTATCTTCGAAGATGAACGTCTGGGAATCTTCGAATCCGCTGTCTGCCTTTATGTTGTTTCGGCAATAACCCCGAAGATGAGATATTTTCCCCCAACAGTAGCCCCTCGAATACGCTTCTCCGTTTAGCCTGTAACGTTAGGAGAGTAGTATACGGAAGGAAAAGATAACCAAACATAGGGGTTATTGGTTTTTAGTTTATCTCCGAAATGCATGAAGATATAAACTCCGAATCAGTCTTAGGATAATTGCTTTTCGAACTATCTTAGAACCGACTCAGGAAGTTCAAAAGTCTTTTAGACTTAGAGAAAATAGCCGTCAGCTTTCTGTTTCTAACGAAACTGTAGAATGCGTTAATTTCGGAGAAAAGTAACGGCAGGAATGTGAAACGGCATGGACTAACGGTAAAAAAGTAAAATCTAGGCTATAAATAGAAGGTCTAGAACTTACCCAGTTACCTTTTCACCGCTTTCTCGCAATCAAAAACCTTTTGAGCCCTTTGAGTTCTTGAGCCCTAGCCTCCAGTTTCTCCAAAACAACCCAGTGACTGCAATGGCGAAGACTAAAGGTGCGGGGCCTTCAGCTTTGGCTAGGCAGCAGGCCGCAGCTGCAGCAGTGGCGGCAGCAATGGCGACGGCAACTCCGGCATCTGCAGCGACATCCTTGGCGGCAGGAGGGAGAAATCCCCAAAATGTCGATGATCAAGGTCTGTGCCCGCCATCAACAAAATATTTGGATCAATCTTTCCAATTGGGGCCTTCTACCTGCAAGAGAGAGTCATTGGCAATCGCAGTAGAAGGGAAAATTAGTACTGGAGTGATGATCCGCAAGCCCGATAAAGAGCTTATTCCGTCACCAAGGCCCGGAGAAGTAGTTGTTTTCGAAGCCTTCTTCGAAGCCGGCTTGGGCCTTCCTGCAGTAGATTTCCTAGCGGAGGTACTAGATCTATTCCATGTCACCCTCCCTCAATTATCTCCGAATGCAGTAGCTAGACTGGCTATCTTCGAATGGGCATTGAGAGCCGAAGGTTGTGAGGGGAGGGCAGAGATCTTCGCTGCACTTCATAGAGCAACATGCCAACCAAAGACCTTCGTAGGGCCCGGAGGTGAAAAAGTAGTAGTAGCCTTCGGTAGTATCAACTTTAGGCTTCGAGATGAGTATGCCCTTTAGTTTCCTGCCAAGGCCATCAATGCCAGATGGTATACTGATTGGGTTCTGAGATGGTTTTATGCCGAAGTTGGGGCAAGCAGTCCTCTGGCCGGACCCCTTAAAGAAATCCAATTCCGGAAGGAAGCCTTAGTGCAGCCCAACGAAGGTCAGCTCGAAGCCCGCGTCAACCTGCTTCAGAAGATTAGCCGAAGGTTAAGCATGCGAGACTTAGCCGAAGAATTCCTCGGTCTGCAAATTTCTCCGCTGATGGCCAACCGGCCTATCATCTTCGAAGAGGATTCGGAAGGCGGTCTTCGAAAAATTGCTTCAACTTCGAGCCCTCCAGGTAACTTCGAAGACAATATGTTTTATTCATATTCATTCGAAGAAAAATTAACTTGATTTATTTTTCTTTTTTAGCTTCTTCAGCCCCTGTTACTTCGAAACAAATCATAAGGGCTTCGGAGAAGATTTTGGGCGCTCCAACTCCAACCGAAAAAGAATGGAGAGTCAAGTTAGTCGGAAGTTGGGAAAGGTTTAACAAAGTGTGGGGGATGCTGGGACTCACTCCGCCCCCTCTAATGGATTGGGTACCTTCGGAGAAAGGACCCAAAAAGAGAAAAGCCGAAGCTGGAGCTTCGAGTTCCGCAAAGACTCCTGTGAAAAAGGTGGCTAAAAAGCCTAGAAAGCCTGCACCTCCGAGCCCAAGATCCTCAACCTCCGGTTCTAAGGAGGATGAAGGTAAACTATTAATGAGGTTGATCGATGAAGATGCAGCTCAAACAGATATTCACATTGAAGATACTGCAGGTATGATGGAATCTCAGGCTAATATTGAAGAAGTGAGAACTCTGGATGCTCAAGAAGAGGAGCAAATCGAAGCCCCTGTGGGCGAAGGTGAAGTTGAAGTTGCTACAACTTCAGTTTTGGATGAAGGGAGGACTGCTCAAGGAGATACTCCGGCAGTTGAAATTTTAACTTTGGATTCAGACGAAGACCTCACCTTTGATCCTCCGAGCAGTCCGATGCTCGATCGCCCCCAGAATGTCGAAGGTAAACTTCGCATAATTCTCTTATTATTTTCTGCAAAATTATACAATGTATAATACCTTTGCTTTTGCAGAGCCCCCTTCTGTAGAAGTACATCGCGAAGATCCAATTCAAGGGCCTTCGACAACTTCGGAGCCGCACCCGGAGGTCACTCAACAAGGGCCTGGAAGGGGTAAAAGACATATAGAGCCTCTCCCTGCTCAAGGATCAACTTCGTCTGAATCAACAGATGAAAGTCGATCTACTAAGGGAGGGCCATCTACTGAAGCTCCGAGGACCTCAGGAGAACCCTCCGGAACTTCGCCGAGCAGGAATGACCAGGAAGCTTCGGCAATGCTCCCTCTTTTAACTCCTTTTTGGAGCAAAGAACTGGGCTTCAGAATCTGCTCAAGCCTTTGGGTCGAGCCAGTCGCGAAGTCGGGGAGACAGAGCTGGTAGCTATTTTAAGCGAGGCGAAGAGTTCGGAGCTAAACGTTGCCATGGAACGAGCAGCCTACCAGGTACGGAACATCTTCGAAACAATAGCAAATTATACATAGATAATATCTTACTTCGATTTTTTCTTTTCTTAGCAAGCGGTCTTGGCCCGTGCTGCAACTTTATCGGGCGAACGTGAAATTGCTCAGCTTCGGGAAGAAAACGAAGCTCTTCAGCGCAACTTATCATTCTCCGAAGCTAGAGTAGCTCAAATGGATAATATGATTTCAACAGAACGCAGGGTCAGACAGGGCTTTGAGGCTGCAAATAAGGAGCTCGAAGCAGAAAGGATCGTGCTTCGAGCGGAAATAGAAAGGGTGCGGTTGGAGCATGCTAATGCGGGTTGCGAGCTTGTTAGGCTCCAAGAGGAAGCTAGCCAACTCCTAAATCAGAAGAATATTTTAACTACGGAGAATGCTAGGCTTTCCGGAGTTCTAGAAGAAACGACTTCGAGCAAGGATGCATTAATTGAAGAAAAGCTTAAGTCCGAGAAGGTAGCTACGGAAGTCATAGAACAGATGCTAGGTGTTCTGGAGTACTTCGGTACTACTGGATCACTTCCTTCAGATGACAACGTCACTCTCTTGCGCCGGTTAAAAAGGATCCAAGGAGCAGCGAAGCAAATGAAGATGGCGGGTATTCGTTACGGAGAACTCTCCGGACAAGTGTTTGCCATCGGACTACTTCGTTACTACGAGGACTTGGGCCGAACAATCACTCCGAGCGCAGAGGGCTATATTACCTTCGACGACGAGCGGCTTCTAACTCCTTCCGAAGGCGTGACTGCTGCCTGGCGAGCCTTTCAAACCTCATGGAGAGCTGAAGGTCGTTCCGCGATCAAGGCTTGGATCGACGAATGCCAACGCCAGAAGCAAGTTCGGAACCAAGCTTCAAGCAGTCAGCCTCCTCTGAACCCACAGGTTTAGGAATAATTTAGGATTTTTAACTATGTAAAGCTTCGTGTTTATGAACCTTTATCAATGAAAATTTGTTTATCATATTTTTAGGCTTTGTCTCATACGGAAGATATCGAAGTGTTAGAAATTAACGACGAACTTCGCTCATTATGGAACACCTTCGGACTTCTAAAGACTTACAAGCGTCCTCGATTTCTATTTCCTCGAGATGACTCCGGCGTAATTGCGCCCGAAGTAATCAAAGATGTATTGTCTTATATTAAAGAGGAAGAAAAAGAAGTTAACGTAAACACTTCGTCTTCTGAAGACACTATTCGGTCTGAAGACGAAGATGAAGTTCAAAATAAAAGATCTGAAGATCTTAGAAGCTGGGAAAGAAGCCCCGAACGGCTTCGAACTTGGGCCGAGCTTCAGCAAGAACAGAAGGATTTTAGAGCTTCGAAGGGGAGCAAGAGAGTTAAACGCAAAGTTATTAGAACTCCCGGTGCTGGAACTAGTCGTTCCGCCCCTAGCTCTAGGGACCGAAGAGGTCTTCGATTCCTTCTTGGTATAGATACCAATTTTTCATAATGTAATTTGTAAACACATTCGTTTGAATAATGAATATCGATTTAAAATTGTCTCCATATTTACTAGCCCCTCTTTGGGTATAAGCAACTTCGAAATGTATTCAAAGATGGTTATGCGCAAAGAAAAAACTTCGGAGTACAATTTTTTGGGGGTTCGGAGCCCCTCTGTAATTTAAAGATCTTTTAAAATCTTATAAAATGTCTTCGACTATTTGCAGTCGGAAGAATGGCAATTTAGTACCTTTGTTTTATGAAAGAAATCACTTGAGATAACTTTCAAGATACTTTAGTATCTTAGATAATTTGTCACTTTGGACTGTGTTAACAGATATTCGAAGCTCATGGCTCAAATTCTGTTTTGCTTTAGCCACCTTCGGCTTATTTTTGCGATCTCTATCGAACCAATGGTTCGGAGTTTGCAATGGTCTCTTTGGACTCTTTTTACGGATGTCTACCAGCCAATGGCTTGGACTCCGTATATTTTGGCCACCTTCGACTCTTTTTACGGAAGTCTACCAGCCAATGGCTTGGACTCCGCAGATTTTGGCCACCTTCGGCTCTTTTTACGGAAGTCTACCAGCTAATGGCTTGGACTCCGCAGATTTTGGCCACCTTCGGCTCTTTTTACGGAAGTCTACCAGCCAATGGCTTGGACTCCGTATGATGTGGTTTTGGGCTCTTTTACGGATGCCTACAAGCCGGTGTCTTGGGCTCCGGATTATGTCAGCCCCCACGTCGGAAGCTTCGAACTTGCAGGTTCGAAGTCCGAAAATACAACCCAGCTTCATGACACTTCCCTCTCGGTCGACCCCGCGGTTCCAGTGCGTCCACTCGGAAGCTGGAAGTCTATGAGGGGAAGGCACTATCAGGATCATATGCTTTATTAATTTAGAAGATGATTACAAGTGTATTACAAGGAGCCCTTATGCGAAGTATCGCTTTAGGTGCTCCGCATGCCAAGTGTGTGCTAACTCTTCACCTTCTAAATTAGCTAACTTAAAAGAGCCAGGGCGCCCTGAACGGACAATTAGGTATGGACCTTCCCATTTATTCCCTAACTTCCCTGGTGCTATAATGCTTCGTAGAACAAGATGACCCGGTCTTAGTTCATTGAGCTTAACCTTCGGGTCAAACCAAGCCTTCGTCTGTTGATGATACTTTGATAAATTTGCCACAGCTCGAAGTCTTGTTTCTTCTGATAAATCTAACGAAGCTTGTCTTTCTTCTTCAATGTCCGGTTCGGTGCTGCGAAATGATCCTCCTTTGAACTCCGTTGGAGTCATAGCTTCATCTCCGAATAGTAGTCTGAACGGAGTAAAACCTGTGGACCTTGTTTGCGTAGTCCGAATGGACCACAAAATCTTCGGAAGCTCTTCGGTCCACAGTCCCTTTGCTAATCCTACTATTCTTCGATTTAGCCCTGATAAAATATTTCCATTGGCTCGCTCTACGGCTCCATTAGACTGAGGATGCCTCACTGCAGCAAAACATAACTGAATGCCTAGATCTTCGCAAAACTTCCTGAAGGGTTCTGCATCAAACTGTGTTCCATTATCAACTGTGAGGTATCTAGGCACTCCGAACCGGCAAATGATGTTCTTCCAGAAGAATTTCTGTACATTGTTCGAAGTGATAGCTGTTAAGGGTTCTGCTTCCACCCACTTAGAAAAATATTCAATAGCTACCACTGCGAACTTCAAATTTCCCTTGGCTACTGGAAAGGGGCCAATTAAATCCATACCCCATCTGGCCATAGGCCATACCGGAGCAATGACTTGAAGAGCTGTTGGTGGGCGATGACTCCGTCGACCCATCCACTAGCATCCTTGACAAGTGCGGACTAAACTCTCCGCATCAGCTGTTATTGTAGGCCAATATAGCCCCTGGCGAAGTGTTTTTCCTGCCAAGGCTCTCGGGGCTAAATGGCTACCACAAAGGCCTTCATGAATTTCTCGGAGAATTTCTTGACCTTCGGCTTGAGATATACATCGGAGTAGAGGGGAACATACTCCGGCCTTGTATAAAATATCGTTGATTATTTTATAATTTCTGGCTCTAAGCTTTAATCTTGACAGCTGTGGCTCTTCAGGCAAATTTGTTCCTCCCTGTAAAAGTTCCATGATTGAATTTTTCCAATCTGCACTAGGAATACAAAGAATCTCTGCCGAGGGAATTTGTGGCACCGAAGGTATATTGAGCTCCTCATAGAAAGCTTCTTCGGGCACATCCACAGCTCCGGCTGCAGCTTTTGCTAAGATGTCCGCTTGCACATTTTCTGCTCTTGGTATACTCCGAATGGAAATACCCTTGAAGTGTGCTTCGATTTTACGGATTTTTTCTAAGTACTTTGCAAGCTGTGGATGCCGAACTTGGAAACTTTTATCTACGTGCCCTGCTACTATCTGAGAATCTGTCTTTATAATAATTCTTGTAGCCCCTAGAGCACGTGCTTTTCGGAGTCCCAATAAAATTCCTTCATACTCCGCTATATTATTGGTAGACTTAAAGTTGAGTCTTGCGGAGTACATTGCTCTTTGCCCTGAAGGTGAAATTAACACTGCTCCAATGCCTGCTCCGGATGCTTGGAAAGCCCCATCGGAGTAAACAATCCAAACTCCGTCACTTGACTTCTCCGGAACCAAATTTGCAGGTGGAGTCCATTCTGCTACAAAGTCTGCTAGGACTTGTGATTTGATTGTTGTCCTTGCCAAGAAAGATATGTCGAAGGGTGCTAGCTCAACTGCCCACTTCCCAATCCTTCCAGTGGAATCCTTACTTCGGAGCATATCTCCTAAAGGATACGAAGTTGGTACAATTACATTGTGTGCCAAAAAGTAATGCCTTAGCTTCCTCGAAGCCATTATCAGAGCATAAACGAACTTCTCAAGTTCGGAGTATCTTGTCTTCGCTCCTGATAATGCTTCGGACACAAAATAAACAGGATTTTGGACCAACTTCCCATTGAAATCCACTTCTCTGACAAGGACTGCGCTGACAGCAGAACCTGTAGCTGCAAGGTAAAGGAGTAGGGTTTCGTCCGCCGTAGGCACCGTGAGTGTAGCAAGATTACTGAGATACTCTTTAATACCTTCGAAGCTTTTCTGACACTCTGGTGTCCATGCAAAATCTTCGGACCCTTTCAATGCTTTAAATATAGGCAAGCTTCTCTCCGTAGACCTTGATAAAAACCTGCTAAGTGCTGCCAGACACCCAGTCAGCTTTTGCACTTGCTTTAAATTTTCTGGAGGAGCCATCTTTTGTAGCGCAGTTATTTGAGTAGGGCTAGCTTCAATTCCCCTGCTTGAAACTAAATACCCTAACAGCTTTCCAGCCTTAGCGCCGAATATACATTTTTCGGGGTTAAGACGGATCCCACATGCCCGAAGGCTATTGAATGTTTCTGCTAAGTCTAGGCTATGCTGGTGCTTTAAAGCACTCTTTATTACAATATCATCCATATAGGCCTCCACATTGCGACCTAGTTGATGACCTAGAGCCTTAGCAACTAGCCTCGAAAAAGTAGCCCCGGCATTTCTTAAGCCAAAGGGCATTCTTACATAACAGAAGACTCCCGAAGGAGTTACAAAGCTTGTCTTGATCTCATCTTCGCGCTTCAACCATATTTGATGATAACCAGAATACGCGTCAAGGAAGCTTAGTAACTCCGAACCTGCGGTGGAGTCAACCAATTGATCAATTCGGGGCATGGGGTAGGGGTCACGTGGGCATGCTTTATTCAAGGATGTGAAATCAATGCACATGCGCCACTTCTCGGAAGACTTCTTTCTGACGAAGACTGGGTTGGCTAACCATTGTGTGGGCCACTTCTCTGATAATCCCAGCCTTCAACAATTTCTCAACTTCGTCCTTCGCTAGAGCAGCTCTTTCTGCAGACATTTTCCGGAGTCCTTGCCGGACAGGTCGGGCCTTCGGGTTTACAAGTAAACTATGTTCAATGATATCCCGATCGACTCCGATGATATCTTCGTCAGACCAAGCGAAGACATCCAAATTTTCTTCTACTATCTTTTCCAAGGAGGTTGCAATTTCTGGGGGTAAATTTTTACCAAATTGAAATGTATACTCTTTACCATCTTTAACAATGACCTTCGTTGCAATTTCCCCCTCAGGGCTTGGTCTCGGAAAGGACTTCTTCGAGGCTTCGGAGGTGGCTGAAAAAATTTCTTCATTATCTTGTACATTGTTTACTTGCCTTGGATCAAGAGGGGGACCATGACCATATTCCGCCCTGCGAGCAATGGCTTGATCTCCGAAGACTGTAAGGACTCCTGCTTGTGTGGGCATCTTCATGCACAAATAATTGTGATGCGCCACAGCTCCGAACTGGTTTAGCATGCCTCTTCCGAAGATGACATTATAGGCATACGAGGCATCTACAACATCGAAGATTACTTCTTCAGTTCGAGCCAACAAACCTTCTCCGAAGGTGACTTCCAGGCCTATCTGGCCAAGTGCATCAAGCGGAGGTCCTGCGAAGCCTTGCAAAAGACGAGCTGCTGGAAGGAGATGCTTCCTGGAGATGCACAATTGATCGAAGGCTTGAACAAAAATGATATCTGCCGAACTACCTCCGTCAATCAATACCCTTCGAACTTCAGTGCTCGCAATATCAGCAGTGATAACCAATGGGTCTGCATGCGGGAACTTAATACCAGCTGCATCCTCCGCAGAAAAAGATATCGGCACATGAGACCACTCCGGCATTGCAGCTGTAGACGACGAAGTCCCAATATGGCCTACTTCTCTGACGTAGTCCCTTCGCTGTCTCTTGGACATGCTTCCGAGGGTACCTCCTCCGGAGATAGGGAGAACTACTCTTTTTCCTCTATCTTGCCCTTCCTCTTGCTTCGGAGGTGGCATAACATTGGCCACCGGAGGGTGTCTTGCAGCATCAAAGTTTTCTATCCGCGCCACAGCCTGGACCGGCTCGGCGCGTGTTGCAGCTGGAACTCGGTCGGTAGTACCTCGACCCGAAGTTCTCTCTAGGTACTCTCCCCTCAGGGTAAGTATAGCCTTGCAAGTATCAGTTGCATGGCTTCGATTTTCTCCATGGATGCAGCAGAAAAGGGTCTGGCCCTTGCCAGCCATTTTCCCTGGCGGCCTCCAGCCGCTGGCCTTGTTCCCCATAGACTGTGGAGCTCTCTGTGTAAACTTCTGTGGGGGTGCAATATTCAAGACTTCAGAACGAGGGTGCTTTTGCCCTCTTCTCCGATCATGTTGAACTTCGAAGACTGGTTCCTGCGGCTGCGCCGAAGTTTTCGCTTCCACTTTAACTTCTTGCAATATGGATGAAGTAGCGGCAGTCCTTTGAAGCCAACCCTCTTCTGACCTTGCATACTCCTCGAAGTATGCCATCAACTGAGAGACCGAGGAGATGCTTTTTCGATGAAGTTTATCCAGAAGGCCTTGATGAGTGACGCCTTCCCGAGCTGCATCAACTATCGAAGATGCAGACAACCCCCGGATTTGCGACTTCGTATGAGCAAAGCGCTTAAAATATTGCCTCAATGTTTCTCCGGGGAGCTGTTTCACCTGGAAAAGGCTTCCTGTTGACATGGGAGGCACGAAGGTGCCCTGAAAATTGCTTATAAACTTCTTCTTCAGCTGAGACCATGAATTAATTGATCCTGGCTTCAAGGACCAGAACCACCTTAATGCCACTCCCTAAAGAGCTAAGGGGAAGCACTTCGCCATGGTGTCTCGAACTCCTCCGCTAGCTTCAATTGCTAGGGCATAAGAACGAACGAACTCTCAGGGATCTTCATCTCCGGCATACTTACAGAGCTTCGAAGTTTTGAACTTTGGATCAAAGCGAACTTTCTGCAGCTCAGGATGCAGCGAAGATTCATTATCGAAGGAGGTGTTCTCCGGGGCTTCGGGATAATCAAGATCGTCGTCTTCGGGCACTTCTGGGATAGTTGGGATGGCTTGAGAGCGAAGCCTGTTCGCAGCTTCCTGTCGCCACCTTGCCACTTCAGCTTGAAGGTTGGCCATTTGAGTGGCCATATCTCCAAGATTATCTTCATTTCCTCCGAAAGGATCTTCCGGGTCTTGGGAACTAGTAGGATCAGTTCGAATTGGGATGGATGGTGGAGGAGGGACTCCGGATGGTCGAAGTATGGAAGGGGTTGGCGGAGAAGCTTCGTATGTTCGAGGGATAGAAGCCCCTTCTGGAGTTTGCGGAGGGAATGCCGAAGACCCTCCGACTTCAACCGTGTCGAAGGGTATCTCTCCGGAGATCCGAGAAGACCTCCGAGTGGGATTGCGAGGTGCGCTCCGCTTAGGAGGCATGATGTAAGAGTTGGTAGAGAACGAAGTTTTTGAACTAGGTTCCCCACGGACGGCGCCAACTGTTGGCGTAAAAGATTACGCTAACAGGTTTCTGTAGAAAAGAAACTAACAAACGAAGTGTTTGCGAAGAGAACTGTTCTAAGCCTCCGAAAGGATAACAACTTAGAATAGTTCGAATGTGTGTATTGAATAACTTGTATTCGGTCCCTATTACAGGGTGAAATAGGGGGTATTTATAGGCCCAAATATTAAGGAAAAGACATATTTACCTCTCTATTACAACCGACACAGTGGAAACTATTCGGCTCCCTTAATAGGGCTAAAATGGTAAAAGACTAATCTAATGAGATAGAAGATAAATCTTCCATCTTAGCTGGCGGAAAAGATCTTGAAAGGCCTAAGTTCGAAAATGTACTTCGAACCAATGCTTATCTTCGTACTTCGAACTTGACTCCGGGTATCTTCAAAGATGAACGTCTGGGAACCTTCGAATCCGCTGTCTGCCTTTATGTTGTTTCCGCAATAACCCCGAAGATGAGATATTTTCCCCCAACATTCGCTCTACTGGTTTTGCTAAAAATCGCCCGAGGGCTGCCAACCGCCCGGCCAGCTTCTGCGCTTGCTTCAGGTTCTGAGGGGGGGACATGTTCTGCAATGCCTGAACCTGCGTCGGGCTGGCTTCGATGCCCCGGCTAGAAACGAGATACCCAAGCAGCTTCCCTGCGCGCGTTCCGAAGACACACTTTTCTGGATTGAGACGGATTCCACACCGCCGGAGGCTATCGAAGGTCTCAGCTATGTCCGAGCCGTGATGGCTCTTGGTGGCGCTTTTGATGACGATGTCGTCCATGTATGCTTCCACATTACGCCCCAACTGATGACCCAGGGCTTTGGATATTAGTCTTGAAAAGGTGTCCCCTGCATTGCGGAGGCCGAAGGGCATCCGGAGGTAGCAGAATACTCCGGCGGGGGTGACAAAACTTGTTTTCACTTGGTCCTCGGGTTTTAACTAGATCTGGTGATAGCCGGAATAAGCGTCGAGGAAACTGAGGAGTTCTGCTCCGGCTGTGGAATCAACTAGTTGGTCAATGCGAGGCAGGGGGTAGGGGTCACGGGGGCAAGCTTTATTCAGAGAAGTAAAGTCGATACACATGCGCCATTTTCCAGATGTTTTCTTCTGGACAAACACTGGGTTAGACAACCAGTCGGTATGACTCACTTCCCGGATGACCCCTGCTCGAAGCAGCTTATCTGTCTCAGCCTTGGCGAGCTCGGCCCGTTTGGTGGAAAGTCTCCGGAGCCCCTGGCGGACCGGCCGTGCCTTCGGGTCGATGGCCAGTGAGTGCTCGATGATCGAGCGGTCGACGCCGGTAATGTCTTCGTCGGACCATGCGAAGATGTCAAGGTTGCCGCGGATGATGGCCTCGAGCTGCGCCGACACCTCCAGCTCCAGACCCCCTCCGAACTTGATCGGGTACTCCTTCCCGTCTTGGGTCAAGATCTTGGTAATGACCTCCCCCTCTGGGAGAGGTTTGGCAGGACGGCCCTTCTGCCCGGGGTCCCCGCCTCCTGGGAGGCCGGCTCCTTCGGCGCCTTCGCGGACGCTGTGAATCTGCTGTGGCTCCAACGGCGCCGAGTGACCGTACTCGACCCGGCGTGCTGCGGCCTGGTCACCCAGGATTGACAACACCCCTCCGGGAGTCGGCATCTTGAGGCAGAGGTAGTTGTGGTGGGCGATGGCTCTGAAGCGATTGAGCATCCCCCTTCCGAAGATAGCGTTGTAGGCGTACGGAGCATCGACCACGTCGAACAGGATCTCTTCACAGCGCTGAAGGGGGGAGTCGCCGAAGGTCACCTCCAGCACGACCTGACCCAGGGCATCAAGCGGGGGGCCTGCGAAGCCTTGGAGCGGACGCGAAGCTCGCAGTAGGTGCTTGCGCGACAGGCACAGCTGATCGAAGGCCTGCACGAAGATGATGTCAGCAGAACTCCCTCCGTCAACCAGTATGCGACGCACCTCAACGCCGGCAATGTCTGCTGAGATGACGAGGGGGTCGGCGTGCGGGAACTTGACTCCGGAGGCATCCTCAGATGTGAAAGTGATGGGGACATGGGTTCACTCCGGGAGGGCCGAGGGGCCGGTCGTGCCGATATGTCCGACCTCCCGAACGTAGTCCCGGCGCTGTCGTTTGGAAAGAGCCCCCAGGGCTGCCCCTCCGGATATGGGGAGGACCACTCGCTTCCCCCGATCCGGTGCATCTTCGAGCTTGGGGGCCGGGGCCCTGCCGAACTCCGGGGCCGGGCCCATGACTTCCGGCTCGTCGCGGCGCCCGACTACTTGGACCGCCTCTGGGCGGGGGATAGGGGTCCCCCTGTCGGTGGAACCACGGCCGGCATTGCGCTCGAGGTAGTCGCTTCGGAGGGCGAGTATGGTCCGGCAGGAGTCGGTGTCGTGGCTCCGGTTCTCGCCGTGGACGCTGCAGTAGAAGGTGGCTCCCCCGGAGAGTGCTCGAGGCGGAGCCTTGGCCCCGACGGAACGGCTTCCGCCGGGCGTGTGCAGATGCTTGGTGGGGGCTCGGGGGGTGATGTTGAGGACTTCCCCCCGAAGATGCTTTCGGCTTCGTCGAGAGTCCTGGTGGACGGAGTCCTACCGGCCGGACTCTTGGCGGCGGAAGTCAGGAACGGGACGTGCTCCCCGGCTGAAGTCCGGCGGGGCATCATATGTCGTGGCGCTCGGGGCCCGGACAGGGACTATCATCGCTTGCCGGCGCGCCTGGCCCTCTTCGGATCGGGCGTACTCCTCGAAATACGTCATGAGTTGTGCCACCGAGGAGATGGGCTTTTGGTGAAGCTTGTCGAGGAGGCCTGGGTGGGTGACGCCTTCTAGGGCGGCATCGATGACAGAGGAAGCCGAGAGACCCTTGATCCGGGCCTTGGTGTGTGCGAAGCGTTGGGAGTACTGCCGCAAAGTTTCTCCGGGCTGCTGCTTCACTTGGAAGAGGCTCCCGGTGGACATAGGGGCCACAAAGGTCCCTTGGAAATTGTTGACGAATTTCTTCCTTAGTTGATCCCACGAATGGATGGTCCCAGGTCGGAGTGACCAGAACCACCGGAGGTCAATTCCTTCGAGCGCCAAGGGGAAGCATTTAGCCATGGTGTCTCAGCTCCCCCCAGATGCTTCTATCGCCAGGGCGTACGAGCGAGAGAATTCTCCAGGGTCGGAATCCCCGAAGTACATGGGAAGCTTCGCAGCGCGGAACTTCGAGCCGAAGCGCACCCTCTGAAGGTCCGGGTGCAGGGGGGACTCCTCGTCGTATGATGGATTCTCTTCATCCGCTGGATCTTCGTCATCGCTCAGTGCCACGGCCGCAGCTTTCGCGGTGCGGAGGGGCTCCGGAGGGCGAAGCGACGCCTCCTGGCGCCACAAGGCCAACTCTGCCTTCAACCGAGCGTTCTCGGCGGCCAGGGCATCAGCTTGGCTCCCACTTCCTCCTGAAGTGGTATCGGCGTCCCGCGAACAGACGTAGTCGGTCCGAAGGGACACCACCGAGGGTCCGCTCGGAGGATGCGTCTGCGGCGGCCCCTCCGGCAACCCCGTCAGGTTGACGGATGTTTGCTCAGGTACGCTGACAGGGTCCCGGGCCTTGGGCGTCCCTTCCGGCGCCTGGGTTGGCTCTAGGGAGGGCGCCCCGACGGGCGCAACAGCGGGGGCCGGAGGACTGGGGTCGGGGACTGGAGCAGGCTCGATCCCCGCGGCACGGGCTGACCGATGCAGATGAACCATGCTTGCTCCCTTCCGACCCGACATGCTTTGGTGAGTGGGTGTAGAGGACGCTAGCTTCTTGAACTAAGGTCCCCACGGACGGCGCCAACTGTTGGGACGACGGATCGGACCAGCAGGTTTTCTTAGTGAGAATGAGAGTAGTGTATTCAATGCTCCTTTTGCCCCCCCTTACAACTACAGCTGAGGGTATTTATAAGGCGCCCCGTCCAGAGGACCAAGCGCCTCTGGACCGCCAACGGTTACACGGCCAGACGCCAGTCGGTAGTACAGACAAAACAGACTATACATAGTACAGACAACAAGATTCGATTCTGACAGCGTATCAGCCGTGTCGGACGCTGTATGCACCGCTCGACACGGTTCAGAGGATCGCGATTCTGTCTCCCCGCATATTTGTCCAGTCCTTTTCCCGCCAACGCTTCCTCCGGATTCACTACCGCGGGCCGAGGGGTGGCCCCCGGCAATCTTCTCCCGGAGGGTGGCCTCCGGAGCAAGAGGGTGGCCTCCGGCATCTTCAAACCGGAGGGAGCCGGAGGGTGGCCTCCGGCATCTTCAATCCGGAGGGAGCCGGGGGGTGGCCTCTGGCATCTTCAGGCCGGAGGGAGCCGGAGGGTGGCCTCCGACATCTTCAGGCCGGGGGGTGGCCTCCGGCATCTTCAAGCCGGAGGGTGGCCTCCTTCGGCACTAGGCCTCGGACCCCCTGGTTGTGGGCCCCCTTCGCCGTCGGGATTATCTCCCCCAACAGTTACATTCATGGATCTCTTAGTCCATGTACAATTCCTATTATTTCGGTTTCAAAGAAAGATGGGTCTTCACTCATGTGTACCGATTGTAGAGCTATCAACAATATTACTATTCATTACCGTCATGCTATACCATGTTTAGATGATATGCTTGATGAGTTGAGTGGCTCTACAATATTCTCTAAAGTTGACTTGTGTAGTGGCTACCATCAGATTCATATGAAATTGGGAGATAAATGGAAAATAACATTTAAAACTAAATTTGGGTTATATGAATGGTTAGTAATGCCTTTTGTTTAACCAATGCCCCTAGTACATTCATGCGTTTAATGCATGAAGTTTTGCGTGCTTTCATAGGACGTTTTGTGGTGGTCTATTCTAATAATATTTCGATATATAGCATATCTTTAGAAGACCATCTGAACCATTTACGTGTTGTTTTTAATGCATTACGTGAAGCACGTTTGTTTGGTAATCTTGAGAAGTGAACTTACTGCACCGATTGAGTTGTTTTCCTTGGCCATGTTGTTATAACACAGGGAATTAAATTTTACCCAGCCAAGATTGAAGCTATTTCGAGTTGACCGACTCCTAAAACAGTCATACAAGTGAGGAGTTTCCTTAGCCTAGCTGAGTTCTATAGGTGTTTTGTCAAATATTTTGGAACCATTGTTGCTCCTGTTGACACTAAACCTTAACAGTCCAAGCACCAAACACACTGATGCCGATTCGATGATCTAAAAGCGCATGGATACCTAGGAACAACCCTAGGCGTGACACGATGCCGACGTCACGTTCTGATGACCCTTGATAGTGACAAGGGAGGGTGGAGTCGCCAGTCAATCAGATCACAAAATTATAATCCAATTAACCGAAGTGATGGAAACTAAATTCAACCTGCTAACTAAGGTCGATTGAGATGATAGAGAGACGATGGTCAGACCGGCCTATAGGTGGCGGTCTAACTGATGGTACAGAGAGATGGTGCACGGACCAAATCGAAAGGATAACAGGCCACCCAGAAGTTGGTAGTCGGATCGACCTTGTATTGCCGGTTGGACTGGCTTGTACCGGCACGGCCCGGTGAGGAGCCATGCTGAAGAGTATGGGCCTCATGGCTCTAGATGTGATGAGTGATTGTCAACGGAAGTCAAAGAGGACATAAGAGAAAAGAAGACCTGCTGTGTTTGGGCCGCATCTGACTTAGGTATACGGGCAACGAGTGACTATCGGGCAGAGGGGCCGCGAAGTCAGGCTGGCCCAATCCGGGTACATGGGCTAGGAGCAGCAGAGGATCCACTGGGCTGTTGACCAGGATTGACTCAGGTACACTGGCGGCGAGCAATTGACGGGCTGAGAGAGCTGCGGAATTGGGCCGGCCCAATCCGGGTACCCGATGCAAAGACAGTGGACACTTTGTCAGTTTCGGCGCAAAACTGACGACCACTAATCTCGGATCTGACCATTCTGAGGCGAAGCCGTAGTCACTACGAAAGCTCCGCTTCAGGATAAGTCATCTGTATTTAGGAGTTTACTATTTTGCCTTTAGGCCCACGGTCTGTCAGTCGAGTCTGTAAAAATATCCTAAGGGCATTTTGGTCTTTTCCATTTTATTTCAGTGTCTGTAAAAACCCTAAGGGTCTTTTGGTATTTTCCTAGGCTATTGGGCTGCCTATAAATAGGGCCCCAATCCCTAGGGTTAGGGTTACCCTTTCTGAAATTACTTTACTAATCAAAAAGAATGGGTCACTTTTTGGTTTCTTCCTGCTGGTGTTTGATTCTTCACCGCCGCCACTGTTTCATCACGTGCATGCCAAGAAATCGCATCTTCAAGTTTTATTCTCTGTTTCTCAGCCATCAAGTTTTGCAATATATTCATTTAATCGATGCCTCATTTTGCATGCCTATAGCGATCATCTGTGTGCGATGGTTTAGGCTTTGTTTTTCTGTGTTCTGTGCGCTGAGAGATTTTTTTCTTGTATTGTTTTTGTTTGCACAGTCTAGCCTCTAGGGTCTTTGGCCTAGAACTGCGGTCTTTCGTTTTGGCTTCCACGTTCAAGCAGCAGGCTAGTATGTTTATCTCAGCTAGCACCTAGTATTGTGTACACTCAGCCTACATCTCTTTGTCTAGAGTTGTGCTCAGCTTTTCCTGTGTAGGCTGCTGTGCATGTGTTCTGATCGAGAGAAGGCTGCACGTTATCATTTTGTTTCATAGCTTGCAGTTGTGGACTTCATGTGCCTAGCATCGCTACCATAGTTGACAGCAACTAGGTGCAGCTGCAGGCTCTCTAGCACTGCAGGCTGTCACGTCAGGAATCCCGTTGTGTTGTAGCCTTGCAGGGATCTATGCATTGCTAGCCTTCGTAGTGTGTAATAGCAGCTAGAGGAGATCGCACGGCAAGTTGTGTTTTCGGAGGAGAGGCTAGGATTCGAGTTATTCATCGTGGGACCCTCTCGTACCTTTCGGGAGTTGTTGAATCCGGGTGAAGCCTTGTAGCACTGCAGGTCTACGTGCGAAGAGTGGTGCGAACCTCCGTTGTTCGAGCGAAGTCCTCATGCACAGACTTTGGAGTTTTGGCTTGTGACCTTCGGCTGTTCAGGCTTCAGCTATTGAGGCTTCAGCTGTTCGAAGTACACTTCATCATGTGGTGCACTTCGGCTACGAAAGTAGACTTCGACAATTTCGAAGCGTACTCCCACAGCTCCTCTGCAGTCTTCGTTTTTCGGAGTATTTAAACCTAGAGGGCTATTAAGTTAGCTTGGGAGTATTTTTGTTGTGAGCTTTGATTGACGAAGGTTGATTTCGGAGTAGTTCTGCAGACTTCGATTCAGAGACCGTTTTTGATCAGTAATATTTTATCTCGGTTTGCGTTCTTTTGAGTCAATGGTTCCTTTGATGATACATGAACTGCTCATGATTTGAATGATCTGTTAATCTGCCTTTAAACACTGTGTTGGTGTCTTTTGTTTAGGACACCGGTCATTTTTAGGCTAGATCATTTTAGGCTTTGTTGATCTGTTTTACTTTTCTTGCTAAGTCTGTTGAGGTGCGTTGGGTGTTGGGAGCAGGCCATTGATTCGAAAGAATTTTTTAGGCGCCCATTCACCCCCCTCTGGTCACTACTTTCGGTCCTACAAGTGGTATCAGAGCCTGGTTAGCGTTTTTCCATACCTTAACCGGTTCTAAACCCAAGTAGTGATCATGACTTCTTTTGGAAAGGTTCCATCCCTGGAAGCTTATGGCTATACTTATTGGAAGATTCGCATGCAAGCTTATCTCATGAGCCAGAGCGTAGACATTTGGAACATCTATGTTCACCCTACTTTCACCATAGTGCCTGTTGCTGAGGATACATCTCCAGACATTATCGCTCAACATCAAAACAACAACAAAGCGGTCAACATTTTGTTTTCTGGTTTAGGTCCCACTGAATTTGAGCGTGTGAGCCATCTCTACACTGCTAGAGAGATCGGGGCTACCCTCTAGGCATACCATGAGGGGACAGCCTAGGTCAAGGCTCGGCTCTATCAGACCTACCAGCGTGAATGTGAAAATTTCACACAGAAGCTGGGTGAATCTGTTGAAACCTTGTTTGGTCATTTTCAATCGATCATCAACAAGCTTCGGGCCAACAAGGCCGAGGGAGTTCAGCTGGTCTCAGATCATGAGCAGGCGCTCAAGGTTCTCCATACCTTGGACCCTAAAATCTGGGAGATCAAGGTGTCCTCTATCATTGAGAGCACCTCTTATGATACCTTGACAATTTCTGAGTTGTTCAGCAAGCTCAAGGCCACAAAGGTTGATATCCAATTGAGATCAAATCTCACTGGTTCTGGATCAAAAACCCTGGCCCTTGCTACACCTTCTGTTGACCCCTCCTCTGTGAGCTGTGTTGGGTTCTCCTTGATGTATATCACTGAGGACCAGCTTGAGTCACTAGGAGATGATGATCTGTGTCTGTTTAACAACCGGGTGTGTCATGTCTATGATAAGTGAATGTTCAAAAGACACAGCACAAAATCTGGATGCTTTGAGTGTGGTGATCCAGGTCACTTCATCACCGATTGCCCCAAGCGCAATGGTCACAAGAAGGGTAACAGTGGTGGCTTCTACGACTCCGGCAAGCACGACAGCTCCTCCTTCACAAAGGGCAAGCCCAAGACAAGATTCTTCAGAAAGGCCCTAAAGCACTACCGGCGTGAGAACAAGAAGCGACACAAGGACTTTTTCGCCGAAATGGAGAAAAGCTACTCCTAGCGATCTTCGTCTTCTTCCTCTTCATCAAGCTCAAGCGATGAGGAGATCGTGATCAGGAAGGGGAAGGACAAGGACGATCTGGCGGGCCTCTGCTTCACGGCCTTCGGGGATAGGCCGAAGAGCCACTCACATCACCGCCAAAGATCCCGCAAGAGCTTCTTCTCAATGGCTCTTGGGGATAAGGCAGAGAAGGTCTCCCCCGACGACTCCGACGACGACGACGATGAAAAGGTATCTTCATATGAACGCGAAATCGTTGATTTACTTGAAGAGAATAGTCAGGAGTTGAGATATCGGGAGAAACTGGTTAGAGGGGCTAAGAAGAGGATATATGAGCTTGAGAGTGAGCTTGCCGTGGCCAACGGTAGAATTGAGAGTCTATCTTCTTCCCCTTGCCTGGGTGGTAGCAGTGAGTGCCCAAATTGTGAGGTGTTACTGTGTGACCTGATGACTCTGAAGTACAGGTACACAGAGAGGGTAGATGAGAGGGACGCTTTGTCCACTAAGCTTGAGAGCGCTTAGCTGGAGCTGAAAGATGCTCATGCCACTGTCGTCATGCCCTATGTTGATTGCCCATCCCATCTAGCTAGTTTAGCTGAGCTGAAAGCCAAGGGTGATGAGAAGTTGGGCGAGTTGGAGAGAGTTAGAGCTGAGCTGGAGCAGACTAGGCTAGAGCTTGAGACACTGTCAGTTCCACCCACTGTCTGTGAGAACTGCTTGTCTCTTAGATTTTAGTTGATCAAGCTGAAAGCCGAGAAGTCTGTCCAGGTTGATAGAGAGTGTGAGACCTGCTTGTCTCAAGTGGAGGTTCTAGCTTCCTTGAGAAAGGAGCTAGCTGATGTTCATAATGAGAATTTTTACCTCCGTTAGATCCTAAGTTGAGTGAGTGCCAGAGAGCCATAGCTTGACATGATGATCCAGCAGTTTAAGAGGCAGGATGGGTTTGGGGTAGGTTACACCTACACCAAGGCTGATTTTGAGAGTGCCATTAGCCGGGCAGTGGAGTGGAGTAAAATGACTCCTGAATAGAGATACCCCAAGAATCACTCCACTGAGCCTTTCCAGGCTAGTCACCCCAAGGATGGATTGTTCCAAGAACAACCAAAAGCTCCACCCAAGAAGCCCGGCTGGGTTCCAAAGCCCAAAGATCTTCACACTTCTCTAGACTCTCTACTTGGACCCTCTCACACCAAGGAGTCTACACCCAACACCACTAAGCCCAAGAACCCCAAGCCTCAACCATATCCCAAGAAGTCCACCTATCACTTTGAGTACTATCAGAGAGACGGGCATCTTGAGGAGTTTTGCTTCAGGAGGAAGTGGGTTGAGAGAGCAGAGAGAGCTCGTGGTGGGCAGGAGCAGTTCTACCAGCTGGGTGGTAGACTGAGAGTTCCTTAACACGGGGAGAGGCTAGGCCGTGTCGTGTAGGTGGTGGTAGTGGAGATGACTTTCATGCATGTGCTCCGGAGGGTGGTGTTCGCTCTGGCAGAGCTCTAGGCCGTTCTGGTTACGGTTTTGGACCTCATCGCCGAGACTTTAGGCAGAACCGAGGACCGCGCTTTGAGCTGCGTTTTGGTCTAGACTCTTATGATTCCTTCTGCTTTCCATCTTTTGAGAAGATGGCTCGACACTGGTTTAGTTCTTTTGCTAAACCTAGTGCCGGACCATTTGCTCCCCCTTACGACCATTGATTGTGCAAGATCGGGGACTAGAGGACGTATGGATCATGGACTCAGGATGCTCTCGCCACATGATGGGACATCATAGATGGTTTTCCAGTCTCTCTTCCCCGAGCTCGAAGGAATACATCACATTCGGGAACAGTGGTCAAGGGAAGGTACACGGCATGTGCTCAATTTGCATCTCTGACCATTTCTCTTTGAAGAATGTTGCTTTGGTTGGAAACTTGAATTTCAATTGGATTTCTGATTCGCAACTTCTTGAGGATGGTTTGGAGGTTCGTTTTAAGAAGGGGATGTCTTCTGCGATTGATTCTAGAAGGTCTTTGGTTTGCCAGATCATACCTTTTGGTAAGGTTTTTCGGATTGACTTCTCTAGTTCTTTTGGCCCTTCTCGCTGTTTGATTGCTTGATCCTCCTCTGAGCTCTGGAAGTGGCATAGGAGGTTATATCATTTGAGCTTTGATTTGCTAGTCAGATTGAGCTCTATGGACCTCATCTGAGGATTGCCCAAGCTCAAGATGGAGAAGGATCTAGTTTGCCATCCCTATCGTCATGGGAAAATGGTTGTCGCTTCTCACTCACCTATGACTCAGGTAATGACTTCGTACCTGGGAGAGCTGTTACACATGGACACTGTTGGTCCAGCTCGGGTATGCTCAATCGGTGGAAAGTGGTACGTGCTTGTGATCGTGGATGATTTTTCTCGATTCTCGTGGGTTTTCTTCTTGGAGTCTAAGGATGAGACTTTTCGGTTTGTTCATGACCTGATTTTGAAGCTGAAGAATGAGAACAATGGTCGGATGCTAGCAATTCACTCTGACAATGGCTCTGAGTTCAAGAACTCTCAGTTCATCAGCTTCTGTAGTGATCAGTGTCTTGATCATCAGTTTTCTGCTCCTTACACTCCCCCATAGAATGGCGTTGTGGAACAAAAGAACCGCACGCTAGTCGAGATGGCTAGGACGATGCTCGATGAGCACAGGACTCCTAGGCATTTTTGGGCTGAAGCCATGAACACGGCTTGCTATCTGGCCAACCGCATTTTTCTTAGAGCTTACTTAGGTAAGACTTCATATGAGTTGTGGTTTGGCAGACAACCCAAGGTGAGCCACTTGCGAGCGTTTGGCTGCAAGTTCTTTGTGCTCAAGAAGGGAGGGCATTTGGACAAGTTTGAGTCTCGGTGCTGGGATGGAGTCTTTCTTGGTTATGCTTTGCATTCTCGAGGCTTCCGTGTTTGGAACCTTGACTCCGGCAGCTTGTCGAGACTTGCGAGGTTTCTTTTGATGATTCCTTGCCATCTTTGACTCCTTCTTTTGAGCTTTCTAGAGATGATGATCTCGGAGAGCCATCTTCGAGGAATATGATGACGCTCCAGTTGTTGATGAGGGTGGGCCTTCTGCACAGCCTGCAGACCTCACACCTTCTAAGACTTCGACTGAGGACGAGGGCGGACCTCTGATCACTTATTCCACTTCGATCGAGCCCCCTCAGTCGAGTCTAGAGGTGCCAGCTACTGACTCCAGTGAGGTGACTTCAGATCACCTGGGATCCCGAGTAGTTCAGCTTGATCACCCCTCAAAGCTCATCATAGGTGATATTACTGAGAGAACTTTGCGCTCTTCTGTTGACTCGCTTGCTATGTTTGTTGAGTCTGCGTTTGTTGCATCTTTTGAGCCCAGAGACGTTTCTCGTGCTCTTTCTGATTCGAATTGGATTAATGCCATGCAAGAAGAGCTTGAGAATTTTGTCCGCCATCGGGTTTGGACACTAGTTGAGCTACCACCTGGATGCAACCCCATAGGCACCAAGTGGGTGTTCAAAAACAAGCAAGGTGAAGATGGGGTTGTGGTGCACAACAAAGCTTGACTAGTTGCCTAGGGTTTTTGCCAGAAAGAGGGTATTGACTTTGAAGAGACTTTTGCTCATGTTGCCCGTCTTGAGTCCATTCGCATTCTTTTAGCTTTTACCACTTCAAAAGGTTTTAAGCTTTTTCAAATGGATGTCAAGAGTGCTTTTCTGAATGGGTACATAGAGGAGGAGGTCTATGTTAGGCAGCCCCCTGGTTTTGAGAACCCTAAGTTTCCTCAACATGTTTTTAAGCTGCAGAAAGCTTTATACGGTCTGAAGCAAGCCCCAGGGCTTGGTATGACCGGTTGAAGAAGTTTTTGTTGGGGAAGGGCTTTGTGATGGGTTCTGTGGACAAAACTCTTTTCTTGCTTAGAGATGCCTCAGACTTCTTGATTGCTCAGATTTACGTGGATGATATCATTTTTGGTGGTTCTACTGATGCTCTTGTGTCCACGTTTTCTGAGCAGATGCATAGTGAGTTTGAGATGAGCCTCATGAATGAGCTCAAGTATTTCCTACGGCTCCAGATCAAGCAGACCAAGGACGGCATCTTCATCCAGCAGAGTAAGTACACGCGGGACATGCTGAAGAAATTCGACTTTAGTGGAGAGTTGAAGGCTCAGATGACTCCAATGGGTACATCTGGGGGCCTGGACAAGGACGAGAGCGGCATCAAGGTCAATGAGAGAGAGTTTCAAGGGATGATCGGTTCGCTGTTGTACTTGACGGCGATGAGGCCAGACATTCAGTTTGTTGTGGGGTTGTGCACACGCTTCCAGTCTTCTCCACGCGCGTCTCATCGGCAGGCTGTCAAGCGCATTTTTAGGTACCTTACCTATGCACCCGATCTTGGTCTTTTTTATTCAGCATCATCATCTCTTGATTTATCTGTCTTTTCGGACACTGAATTTGGTGGGTGCTAGTTGGATCGCAAGTCGACTTCTGGTACTTGCTAGTTTCTTGGTTCTTCTCTTGTCTCTTGGTCTTCTCGAAAGCAGTCTGGAGTTGCAGTTTCTACCACTGAGGCTGAGTATGTAGCTGCTGCTAGCTGTTGCTCATAGTTGGTTTGGATGATTTCCACATTGCGAGATTTTGGGCTATTCTTTCCTACCAGAGTGCCTCTGTTTTGTGGCAACACCAGTGCGATTAGTGTAGGGAAAAACCGTTGTCTCCATTCAAAAACCAAACACTTTGATGTGCGCTTTTACTTTTTGAGGGATCAATATGAGAAAGGTGTCATTGACCTTGTTCATGTTGATACCCATCATCAGTTGGCTGACATTTTCACCAAACCACTAGATCAATCTACTTTTGAGCGTTTACGAGGGGATTTGGGTGTTGTGTATCCTTTTTAGGATATTTTGAGTCAGCTTTCTTTCTTCTTTACTCTTTTCTTGAGTCTTTTTGTGTGTGTTCATATCATGCATATTCACATATCACACTTTGAGCTTGCTTCTGTTATATGATTGACCTACTTTACTTATTCTAGCTGGTACATGCTTTTGATTACTTGTCGATGATCATGCTTTGCTTCAGTTCACATGATATGTTTGATTTCTGTCATATGCATGGCTTTTATGCGTTAAAATTGAAAAATGATCACCATTGCTTCTGGTAAATAGCATGTGTAGGCTGAATGTTTTTGCTATCTTTTACATGCTTGGTAGCTAGTTCATCACTTAGATGCAGATATGCAACTTGGACATCTATATTGCTTTAACATGGAAAATTTGCTATAAAAATCAGAAAAATGAAAATTCCATGCCTTTTATGCTTACTTTCAAAAGATCTAGGTGGGTTTGCTTTGTCGTATTGCATTGTTCTGGACTGCTTACCATAGCATTTTGGTATGAACTAGGACAGTATAGTGTATGACAAGACAAACGTCTTAAGCTTCTGATGGTCCAGTTCTGGCCTAGGCTTGACTTGGTTGGTTAGCATAAGGTTTGACATGCAAATAACGCCTGGCAAAAATAAAAAGGAAAAGAAAAAGCCTAAACTTAAAAAATAACAAGTTTGCTAAAGCACTTTGTTTTGGACAATGCTTATCTTGGTAGATATCAATTAGCTTCTGCATCTCATGCTTTAACTTGCTTGTCAACTAGAAAATGTGGTAATGTTTTTGTTTATAAAAATTTTAAAATGTCTGCTAATGACTTTCTTTAGATATCATCTATTGCACTGATCATGCCATGTGTCTTAGACAATATGTCTTTTGCTATACCTATTAGATGTTGTAAGTGCAGTCAATCATATCTGAGAAGCATGCTTTCTACACTCCACCTGCACCCCAGTTGCATTCATTGCATATTTTGAGGGGGAGCTGCGTTTCAGGGGGAGTTTGTGTCTCTTTAGAGTGCATTTAGTCTCGCTTGATGAGTCCAATTGTCAACAAGGGGGAGAAATTTTGGGTTACTTGTTCTTTTCGAAGAGTTTAGGGGGAGTTTTGGCTTTCTCTGGGATTTGTTTCAGGGGGAGTTTTTGTCCTGTTTGTCCTTACTCTTTGGATATCCTTGTTGATAATTCTGAGATTGCACTCATTTTGAGTCTTTACTTTTTGGTTAACCATAATGACCGTTTTCTTGCTTTTGTTTGGCTTTTAGTCATTAGGGTTAAACTTTTATTTTCTTCTTTTTTTCTTCTTGTGTTTTGTTTTTCGTTTTTCCACATGTGCTTACAGGTATTGGAGAGCTGATAAAGAAAAGTGTTGACAATGCACTCATCAAGAGGGAGATTGAGGAGCCATGCTGAAGAGTATGGGCCTTATGGCTCCAGATGTGATGAGTGATTGTCAATGGAAGTCAAAGAGAACACAAGAGAAGAGAAGACCTGCTGTGTCTGGGCCACATGTGACTCAGGTACACGGGCAGTGAGCGACTGTCGGGCAGAGGGCCGTGAAGTCGGGCTGGCCCAATCCGGGTACATGGGCTAGGAGCAACAGAGGATCCACTGGGCTATTGACTGGGATTGACTCAGGTACATGGGCGACGAGCGATTGACGGGCTGAGAGAGCTGCGAAATCGGGCCGGCCCAATCCGGGTACCCGGTGCAAAGACGGTGGACGCTTTGTCAGTTTCGGTGCAAAACTGACGACCACTAATCTCAGATCTAACCGTTCTGAGGCGAAGCCATAGTCGCTATGAAAGCTCCGCTTCATGATAAGTCATTTGTATTTAGGAGTTTACTATTTTGCCTTTAGGCCCACAGTCTGTAAGTCGGGTCTGTAAAAATATCCTAAGGGCATTTTGGTCTTTTCCATTTTATTTCAGCGTCTGTAAAAACCCTAAGGGTCTTTTGGTATTTTCCTAGGCTATTGGGTTGCCTATAAATAGGGCCCCAATCCCTAGGGTTAGGGTTACCCTTTCTGAAATTACTTTACTAATCAAAAAGATTGGGTCACTTTTTGGGTTCTTCCTCCTGGGGTTTGATTCTTCACCCCCGCCACTGTTTCATCGGGCGCATGCCAGGAAATCACATCTTCAAGTTTTATTCTCTGTTTCTCAGCCATCAACTTTCGCAATATATTCATTTAATCGGTGCCTTGTTTTTGCGTGCCTATAGCGATCATCTGTGTGCGATGGGTTAGGCTTTGTTTTTTTCTTGGTACTGTTTTTGTTTGCACGGTCTAGCCTCTAGGGTCTTTGGCCTAGAACTTCAGTATTTCGTTTTGGCTTCCACGTTCAAGCAGCAGGCTAGTATGTTTATCTCAGCTAGCACCTAGTATTGTGTAGACTCAGCCTACATCTCTTTGTCTAGAGTTGTGCTCAGCTTTTCCTGTGTAGGCTGTTGTGCATGTGTTCTGATCGAGACAAGGCTGCAGGTTATCATTTGTTTCATAGCTTGCAGCTGTGGACTTCATGTGCCTAGCATCGCTACCGTAGTTGATAGCAACTAGGTGCAGTTGCAGGCTCTCTAGCACTGCAGGCTATCACGTCAGGAGTCCCGTTGTGCTGTAGCCTTGCAGGGATCTATGCATTGCTAGCCTTCGTAGTGTGTAATAGCAGCTGGAGGAGCTTGCACGGCAAGTTGTCTTTTTCGGAGGAGAGGCCATGATTCGAGGTATTCATCGTGGGACCCACTCATTCCTTTCGGGAGCTGCTGAATCCGGGTGGAGCCTTGTAGCAATGCAGGTCTATGTGCGAAGAGTGGTGCGAACCTCGGTTGTTCGAGCAAAGTCCGCACGCACAGACTTCAGAGTTTTGGCTTGTGACCTTCGGCTGTTCGAAGTACACTTCGTCACGTGGTGCACGTCAGCTACGAAATTAGACTTCGACAATTTCGAAGCGTACTCCAACAGCTCCTCTACAATCTTTGTTTTTCGGAGTATTTAAACCTAGAGTTCTATTAAGTTAGCTTCGGAGTATTTTTGTTGTGAGCTTCGATTGACGAAGGTTGATTTCAGAGTAGTTCTGCAGACTTCGATTCAGAGACCGTTTTTGATCAGTAATATTTTAACTCGGTTTGCATGCTTTTGAGTCAATGGTTCCTTTGATGATATATGAACTGCTCATGATTTGAATGATCTGTTAATCTACCTTTAAGCATTGTGATGGTGTCTTTTGTTTAGGACACTGGTCATTTTTAGGCTAGATCATTTTAGGCTCTGTGGATCTGTTTTACATTTCTTGCTAAGTCTGTTGAGGTGCGTTGGGTGTTGGGAGCAGGCCATTCATTCGAAAGAATTTTTTAGGCGCCCATTCACCCCCCCCCTCTGGTCGCTACTTTCGGTCCTACACCCGGTCAGACCGGCTAAGGTTGGTTGGTCAAACCGACCGGCGATGCAGCGGGCAGATTGAATTGCTGGTAATGTTGCCGATGAAGATGGCTCAGTTTAAAAATGTTTGGAAATGAAGAATAAGATGTAACACTGCAAAGAACACCAAAAACTCAGAGGCAATTCATCCAAGAGACTGAATTACTGATAAAAACAGATAAAGCGATAAAAATCCATTACATGGATGAAACGAATGATTCACAAGCTAATCAACAAGGCTTACCATGATTACGACGCGGCAGACGGAGTGTTTACAGTGCAAACTCACAAAGATGTATGTGCTAAGCTAAACCTAGGGCAAGAAAGTAGTTTAAAAAGTAAAGGTACAATTCAAGGCAAATAATAGATTGGATCTATTAGGGTTTCGAGGGGGCTTGAATCGGCCTTGCCCCTATATTTATAGGGGTTGGACATGACGTGACTGGACTCTAACTTGACTTAGATATGGATCCAAGTCATCAAAAATTAATTAGAGATAAAATTGACCCGAAATCAACTAATTTGAATCAGATACAGAGTGGGTCAGTCTGACCGGACCCATATGGCCGGTCTTACCAGGCCTACATGGCCGGTTGGAGCGGCCTTTGCTAGGTCTTGGCATATTTTCGGCCCAAATTACCAAAAAGTGATATTTTGACAATTTTGACTATTAATGCTATTTTTTGCTATCAACACATGCCCACTGCGTTTTGGCAAACTTTAGTGAGCCAAAAGCACAAGGAGCTTAGGGCGATATATTCCATATTGACATTTTGACACTTCAAGTGTTTTGCCACACACTTGGGAAGTACTTTTTCAAATACCTACCATTCAAAGATCTACGAAATTGCTCACCTTGAAAAGACTCTAAAAAGTATGCATCACCTGGAGCGATTTCAACAACTCTAAAAAGACATTCCCAACTAGGTGACCATTTACCAAACTTTGGGCTTTTATTTCCTAAAGGCAAAATCATCTTCCAAACCAAGTCACCAACTTGAAACAATTTTGCTCTCACTTTCTTATTATACACTCTAGCCACTCTTCTTTTGTCTCTTTCTATAGACTTTAGAGCTCTTATTCTCTTATCGGTCACTTCTTCCAAATTATCTTTCAAAAAAGTTTCATATTCATCGACCGATAAGCCATCTTTCTTAAGTAACCTCAAAGAGAGAAGATTCACCTCCATAGGTAAAACGACTTCTTGTCCATACACTAACTCATATGGACTTACCCTGGTGGCGCCATGCTTCACAACTCTACATACCCATAATGCCTCAGAAAGTACTTCATGCCACCTTCTAGGAAACTCTTCAATCTTTTTCTTAATAAGCTTAATCACAATTTTATTACTAGACTCGGCCTGACCATTGGCCTGAGCATAGTATGGTGAAGAGTTTATCAACTTTATACCATAAGATTGGGCAAAATCACATACTTCTTTAGAAAAAAATTAACACCCTGATCTATAGTAAGAGTGTGGGGAATACCGAATATATGTATAATGTGTTTAATATAAAATTGATTACCTTGTTTTGCGTCATGTTCTTGAGAGGATTGGCCTTGGTCCACTAGGTGAAGTAATCTGCAGCCATCAACACAAACCAATGCCATTTTAAAGAGGAAGGATGAATTTGGCCGATGCAGTCCAAGGCCCAACCTCGGAACGGCCATGGTTTAATAATAGGATTAAGAAAAGACGCATGAGAAAGTTGAATATTACCATACCTCTAACAAGCTTCACATCCTCTATAGTACTTAAAACAATCCTCAGTCACAGTCGGCCAGTAAAACCCCGCTATTTTGAGCATCCAACTCATTTTATATTGGGGTCCTGGGAGATCTGGAACCGGGTGTGGACCTGGCTTGGCATCGAGGGGGTCCAGGCGCTCCTAGACTTCGTCAGCTCGACACCTTCGGCGAGTGGCTCCAAGCGGAAGAGACTAGATGACGAGGAACCTGAAGCCTCGAGGGTCTGCTCAGGGCCCCCGGCGGACGATGCCCCTACCGCTGCGGAGCATGCAGATGTGGACCTCGACGCTGGAGTGGAGCTAGCATATGCTCCGGCAACGACAACCGAAGTGGTGGCTCCGGAGACTGCAGCGGCAACTGAAATAGTGGCGTTAGATGGTGCAGTGGTGACCCCTTCGAGCGTGGGGGCTGGGGCTCAGCCCGCGCAGCGAAGGGACTGGGGAGCGCACATCGCTCCTCCCTCCTTCGAGGACATCTATTCAGATGAAGGTAAACACTTGATCACCCTTCCCTTTACATTCATGCGTATTGATTTGTATTTTTCTTCAGATATTGGTGCCGACGTGAGGCATGTCGTGTTGAGGCCTGCGGGGACCTCTAACAGCAGCGGAAGAAGTAGCAGCGGTAGCAGAAGCAGCTCAGAGTCCGAGAATTTTCGTCCGAAGAGGACGAGGGGGACAACCATGGCGAAGGGGTACCTCAGGAGAAAGTCGAAGAGGTTGTCGAAGTAGTGGACTAGAGCCTGGCTCCGTCGGAGCCTGCTATGGTGGAGCCCGTGACGGAGAAGGTCCGACCTCTACTTCTGGGGGACCTGTGATGGAGACAGCTATCAACTCGTTCCACGAGGGCTGCGTTGTTGCGGGGCAAGGGGACTTGGTGGCACAGCTTAGCCGCTAAAGCCGCTTCGACCTCTTTGCAAATGCCTACAAAGCCATCATCTAGGTGAGAGAAGCTTCACGTGGGGTTTGAGTGATACTAGCTTCTTTAATCTGTTGGCTTTGCCCAGGAACGCGTGTTCCCGCAGCTCCCTCTCCAAGCCACTCGCTCTAGCTCTCGCACTCGCCGACGGACGGAGGTGGAAGATGAACAGTGCACTCGGGAATTTTTCCGGCGACGAACGCCGCAGAGCCAATAGCTCTAGTATCTTGGCACTAGACTTGGCTGCTGAGTACAGGGGAGCACGGGGCTTACATATAGGCCAGGCAATGCACGGAACTAGCCTCCACGCCCCGGCCTTCTCGCCATGATCTGCTGGACATGCACAACGTCGCCACGAGCCGCACGCTCGTCCGGACGACGCGGCCACCACCAACAGAACGGCTCCACGCACACCACTCCCTAACCGCGCCCATCGCAGCATCTCTGCGTACGCGGACCTGACCCGGTTTTCCTGGAACGCACCGCGACACACACGCACGGGCACGTCCCTGACCAAGCAACACACACGTTCACGAGCGTGCACACACACACGCGAACCAGCTACCTAGTGAACACGAACACACACACGCACACTAGGAACGCACCATGGCGTGCTTATTTCTAACAATCTCCCCCTAAGCTCGACATGGTGGAGATGAGCTTCACAAAAGCGTCGGCTCCTCGTCGACGTCGGCGAGCAGGGCCCTCTCCTTCTTCTTCCCCAGGCAGTCCCTCGCCATGTGTCCGCGCACGCCGCAGTCGAAGCATCTTCCACGGTAGCGACCCCCCCACATCCAGAGCTCGTGCTGCTGCCGCCATCGTCGTCGTCGTCATCTCGGTCACCTCCATGGCCGCCGCCGCCACGACGCCCGCCGCCTCCACGCTGGTGCGAACGAGCCTCCCACTGGGCCTTGGTGAGCAGCAGCTGCTCGCCACTCCCAGCCTTGGCCACCGGCTCATCCTCGGCGTCCGCCTCCTCCGCAACCTGGAGCTGGCCAACGAGCTCGTCCAACTTCATAGTGTTGAGGTCCCGATGGATTTGGATGGAGACCGCCACCTGCCTCAGCCTCCTTGGAACAACACGCAACACCTTCCTGACCACGCGGGAGTCCGGCAACACCTCGCCAAGATCTCCCAGGCGTGAGGTCAGGCGATCGACGCGCACGGCGAAGTCACCCACCGCCTCGCCGTCATGGAAGCTCAAGTTTTCGAACTCTTTCATCAGCCGCTGCACGTTCACCTCCTTCACGCGGTCGTCGCCGCCTCGCATCTTCTTCACGGAGTCCCAGGCCGCCTTCGCCGTCGCCTTGACAGCAAGTCCGGCCTTCATCTCCTGTGGAACACCACGGAGTATTGCCGACAACGCCCGACGATCCAACGCCCGATCCGTGCTCACCTTCTCCACCGCGTCCCACAGCTCCAGCGCCTCCAAGGCCACCTGCATAAGCAAAGCCCACTCCTGGTAGTTGCCTTTGCCCAGCATCGGCACCTCCACCGCGCCGGAGCCGGGCACGATGCGCTCCCCGGCGACGCCCGAGCTCGAGCCGTCTCCCTTCACCGGAGTCACGTCACCCTTCATCTCCTAACCTGGGAGCTCTGATACCACTTGTTGGCTTTGCCCAGGAATGCGTGTTCCCGCAGCTCCCTCTCCAAGCCACTCGCTCTAGCTCTCGCACTCGCCGACGGACGGAGGTGGAAGATGAACAGTGCACTCGGGAATTTTTCCGGCGACGAACGCCGCAGAGCCAATAGCTCTAGTATCTTGGCACTAGACTTGGCTGCTGAGTACAGGGGAGCACGGGGCTTACATATAGGCCAGGCAATGCACGGAACTAGCCTCCACGCCCCGGCCTTCTCGCCATGATCTGCTGGACATGCACAACGTCGCCACGAGACGCACGCTCGTCCGGACGACGCGGCCACCACCAACAGAATGGCTCCACGCACACCACTCCCTAACCGCGCCCATCGCAGCATCTCTGCGTACGCGGACCTGACCCGGTTTTCCTGGAACGCACCGCGACACACACGCACGGGCACGTCCCTGACCAAGCAACACACACGTTCATGAGCGTGCACACACACACGCGAACCAGCTACCTAGTGAACACGAACACACACACGCACACTAGGAACGCACCATGGCGTGCTTATTTCTAACATAATCAACACTTAGGATTTTCTTGAATCTTTTTAGGCCTTCACGCTAAACGTTGCAGCAGCGGCCTTCGCGGATCATCGGATGACCCTCTTGGTGGAGGAGAGTGTAAACCAAGGGTGGTTTTTGTCTGAATGATGAGTGATTGACAAAGATGAGCATTTGAGAGATCGAGCGATGGAGTGTTGGTTTGAGTGCATCGAGGGGTTCAATGTGAAATGGAGGATTATGTGTCGAGGGTTTCGGTGGTCTGTCGCATTCTTGTTTTGGCTTGTCTTGGTTGTGCAGGGTGGAGATATTAACTGACTGTCGATGGCAAGTCATCAAGGGTCAAGTGGAGAGCTCGATACTGAAGGATCAGGGAGGCTGGGCGAAGTTGGAGAAGATCTCAAGAGTGCCCGAAGAGATCAAGCAAGACTTGGACGGATGGATGGAAGAGACGGCGTGACGACCGGGTCTACGAGAGGGAGGCCAGGGCAAGCATTCAAGCGGCTCGAGGGGATCGAGAGCAGAAGTGGCTTGATGGCGCTCGGAGTCCCAAAGCGGTGTCATGAGTAGAAGGGTTGAGAGGTTTTGTCGGTTTTTGCTAAAAACCGTCACATATCTAGTTTTGTTAATTTCAATAGTTATGAGTTCTTTTTAGTGCTGAGTCTTTGTGTAATAAACTAGGTTTAATTTTAGTAAGTGTCTAGAGCTATTGTACTCCTTTGGTATATTTTTCAGAATTTCTTAATTCTAAAAATATATTACAAGGAATAGGACTTTTGTGTAATATTTTAATTCTAGAGGGTTCTTTCTAGAAAATACCCCCCATTGTTGGCCTATAAATAGAGGACCATATCCATGGGCAGGTGGCTGTTCTTTTGGATGAACCACATAACTTTTCTATCAAATTTGTGCTATGTTTTTCTGCTGAAGTACATCAAAATCGGTTCCTGTTCACAATCCGAAAAGAGGTACAGTGCAGCGATGGATCAGGAACAGTTCTGGGTGCAGGTATGCCTTTAGTAGTGAATTCAGTTTTGAGAGCTATTTTCTGGTGATTTCTATGCAGAACTTGTTGTTCAAGTCTATACAACTTTTGTCGTATATGTTTTGAATGCTCCATTTTTGAAAGTTACAAATGATTTCTGCAATATCTTCTTGATTTTTTTGCTGATCAAAATAGGTATCACAGTTCTGAAAAATATTCTGGATCAACTATTTCAGTTTTTGGTTTAGCATGCTACATGTTTGATAAAATGTTGCTTCAATTGTTCTTCAGCATCTTGGCTGATTCTTGGGTTGTTTCTTGAGTGATATCATGGTTGAAGGATGAACAAATTATTTTCTGTTGGAGTTACCATGAACAATGTTTAGGAAGAAAAAGCTTCATCTGGTGTGTTTTGGTTGAGATTAGAAAATTAGACTCTGAATATCAATTCAAGGGTTCTATTCAGAAATTTGATTTGAAGTCTAAGTTTTGAGAATTGCTTCATGACCTCTGAATTCAGATCTTATAAGATCAGTGTTACCTGAGTTCAGTTTGTAGTAATCTGAGATTCTGAATTTTCAGTTGAGTATTGTTTGAATTGATTCTTTGAATTCAATTTGCATATTTAAATACTTTTGTTCAGAACTGTCTCATTATCTGAAATCTGTTTTTAATCTCAGCTCTCAGCTTATTTGAAACTGATTCATGCTATACTTTGAAACTGATTTGTATTTGAGTTATCTAATTGGAAATTGAATACATGAAAGTGTAATCTGTTTTGAGACAGAATTCTCCGATCTGTTTCAATCTATCAAGATTTGAAACTTGAATTAAAATTCTGTTTAGTCTGAATACTTGATATATTCAAACTTCAATTGTATTGTAGATTCAGTTTTTAATCTATAGTGTGTTCTGAATCTGAAATTGCTAAATCCTGTGATATGAATCAGATTTTGTGTATTCACTGTTCACCATAAAGAAACTTTCAGAAGTACTGTTTTTCTACGTAAAGTGACTAGAAATAATCTAATTCATATACTGTATTTCTGAATAGAGCTCAATTACAAATTTGAATTCTGTTTTCAGGTGTGATTTAATTAATTATGTTCAGATTTGACCTCTGTAATCACCGATCATTTTCAGAATGTTAGTTTTAAGTTGTAGTTCAACACCTTTGCTGTGATTACTGTTTGCTTTCAGTAAAGTATTTTCAATTTGACTGATTAAGTATATTTTCAAAGATAAGGTTCAGTTTTCAGCATAGGGTTCATTATTAGCTTTGTTGAATGAATTGCTAGTAATTGTTGTTCAGTTGCATTTTTCTATTCCTGGATAACTCTCAGTTTACTGTTGTCTTCTGAATTTTTCAGAATAAATACAGTACAAGTTTTTGATCTGAATTCAGAAATAGAGATTGATCTGAAACAGTAATGTTCTAAAATTATATTTCTGAGTAGAAGAATCCAGTTCTTTGAGTTTGAATCTGAATAGAAGTTCTTAAATCAGTTTGTAAGTTTTGAATTTGCTGATACTATTCATGTTCATGAATTGTTCAGAACTGTAGTTTTTCTGAAATTGAATCTGTAAATCTTTTCTGAGTGTTAATTTTCTGAAAATTGCTGATTAGTGTCAGATTCAAAGATTGCTTCAGTTGTAACTCTGGTTTATTAACTTCTTTGATATTGAAAGTTGATTGAGAAAGTTTGAATTGAAGTTTAAAGAAAGAAATCATTATGTGGTGTGCTTTGAAAAATATTGACAATATTCATTTCAATGTTGATTTCAGAAATGGTGATTCTGTCAGAATTTGTGAATTATTTTCTGAAGTTGAAATTATGAATCTCTAGGTATTTTTCTGATTTTCTGAAACCTGTCGGACTTTCAATGATCGACACCTTCATGTCGACTGTTCATTTGTCGAAATAGCAGTTGTATTTCGGAGTTTCAAATACCGACAATACAGATCGACTATTTAAACTCCGATTTACTCTGAATTGTGATTTTGAACCAAGTTTTGCACTATTATTGTACTACTCTATTCAAAATTGATTTGATCAACATTTGAGGTGCGTTGGGTGATCTGAACAGGCCATCACATTCGCAAGACAGTGTTGAGACACCTATTCACCCCCTCTAGCTGCCATTTCGATCCCACAATTGGTATTAGAGCCGGTTAGATCACCAGTTGAGCTTAACCGGTTTGTGATCCTTGTTTTGGTGACATGGAAAGAAACTCGAAAATTCCGATGTTTGATGGTCATGATTTTGCTTATTGGAAGGTGCGCTTGGAGGCTTACCTTCTAAGCCAAGGAAGTGCTATTTGGGATATCGTCGATTCCAATTATGTGATCCCTAAAACTCGCACTTCAGAGACTGAGAAATTACAGTACAAATGCAATAGCAAAGTGAGAAACATATTGTTCATCAGTATGAGTAGCAAAGAGTTTGACAGGGTCCAACACCTATGAACCGCGCATCAAATTTGGACCACTTTGAAAACTATTCATGAGGGCACTACTCAGATTAAGGCTAGGAGGCAAAGCACTTATAATCAAGAATACCAAATGTTTGTGCAAGGCCCTGGTGAATCTGTAGATGCCATGTTTGCGCGTTTTGATGGAATTGTGAGTAATCTGTGCTCCATTGGGACTTTGGCTTACTCTGACCATGATAAGGCGATCAAACTTCTCTATGCTCTTGATCGTAGCATATGGGAGGTGAAGATCTCTAGTATTGAAGAGTCAGCGAGTTTTGATACTCTGAATTGTGATGAACTCTTTAGTAAGCTTAAGTCCACCGAGATTGCCAAGGCATCTTGACCGGGAGCTGGAAAATCTTCGTTGCCTTCGATTGCTTTGGTTTCTAGTCCTGGCAGTGGTACCTCATCTGGAGGTAATTTTCTAGCGTTTTTGGAGTTTGTGCTTATTCTGGTGCTTTTGACTTGTCCTCCCTTGTCTCTGTCACAAAAGAACAAGTGGACGCTCTAGATGATGAGGAGCTAGCTCTCATTGTCAAGAAGTTCACTCGCTTCTACAATGATAGACGAGACCAAAGGAGAGGAGGGTCACAGGGGTGTTTTGAATGTGGAGATACGTCTCACATAAAAGCGAATTGCCCTAAATTGAAAATGAAAAAGAAAAATGAGCACAAGTGGAACAAGAAACCCTACTCCAGAGGGAAGCGAGGAAAATTGGCTAAAAGAGTAGCCAGAGATTTTGTGGCCGCCCTCAGCGACATCGACAGCACGTAAAGTGAGGAGCCAAGTGTTGACACGAAAATGTGCCACCGTACTTGGGTCAGTTTGACGATCCAAAAGTGTGCGGATACTTAGGGACAAGCCTAAGCGTAACACAGCACCGACGTCGCATTCCGACTACCCTTAGCCGTGGTAAGGGGGGTGGAGTCGCCAGGCAATCAGATCACACAAAATAATCCAATTAGCCGAAAAAATATATTAAACAGAATAAATCAGCAAACCAGTTGGAACCTGTCTGCTTCTGTTGGACCGGAAACGGCGACCAGAGGAGGGGTGAATGGGAGCTTTTAAAAATTCGGGCTAAAAACTAGCCTTCGGTTTTAGTTCTGTCTTCTGCGGAACAAGCTTCGAACACTACCTTCAGAGGTCTGGTTCGGAGGTCCTTTGACAACTCCAAACACAGGCTTCGCAGGTCCAAAAGTTTGAAGCCAAGAAGAATTCGCTCCACTTACAACCCTCGAAAATCTACTCTGCTAAGTCAGTGCAGGCTCCGCACACAGGGTGCTTCGAGCAGGCTTCGCACTTCACCCTTCGCAAGAGTGGACGACCCTCTGAGGACTTCGACCAAGTACTTGGCAGCAGCAACTGGTGTTGGGCTTCGTACACGAAGGTCCAAACGCACACTTACAGACTTCGCTAGGAACCCAGACACGATAAAAGCGCGGGTTTCGATCAGGGCTTCGCTAGTAAGCAGCGAGGTCTCGCCTCCTGTTACACTGAGCGACAGCACACTGAAAAACACACTTCGCTTAGAAACAACCCTCGCCTAGACAGGCTTCGGTGCACTATAACTAGCGAGGTATGTAACACGAGCTCAAGCGAAAAGCACAAAGAAGCAGGGCTTCGCCGCTTGAACAAGGAACACAATAAAATGAACTCTGGATTAATACAGCGAGGTGTGTGGCTACAGGAGCTCAACAGTAAATGCTCAAAGTGTTAAATGTTACCTACCGAGCCCCCATATTTTTAGCCCACTGTTGGGGGAATATATTTCCCCTGAACAGGGGCCAAATGACATCAGCCTCCGACAACCTTCGGCCCAGAGCCCAGCACTGTCGGAGCCTGTTTTCTCTCTAAGTGTTGTTTTCAGGTCCCAAGGTGCCTTTCGGGGCCTGTAGCTTCGGAGCCCCCAGATCAGGAGGTCCGGCTCGGAGCCCCCAGTTCGGGCCCTGGCGCAGGGTGCCAGAGGCCACCCTTCGGGCGCAGGACGACGGAGGCCGCCCTCCGGAGCCAGTCCGGAGGCCACCCTCTGGAGCCAAGTCCGGAGGCCGCCCTCCGGGAGCCAAGTCCGGAGGCCACCCTCCGGAGCCCAGTCCGGAGGCCGCCCTCCGGAGCCCAGTCCGGAGGCCGCCCTTCGGAGCATGCTTCGAAGCCCCCCTCCGGGGTGCGCTTCGAAACCTTCCCCCCGGCCTCCACCTTCGGTGTATCTTTTAGCTGGTCAAAGCCTGGCATAGCCTGACACATCTGTAAAGCTGTAAACTTGTCTGGTACTTTTGTACAGTAGCTAGCTCTCTTTCCCTGTCTACCCCTATAAGCCTAGGGGCTTGTAGAGGGTATCTTGGTCTTTTCCTTAAGGCCTGCGTGCCTATAAAAGCAGGGCCAAGCCCTTGTAGCAGGACACACGCTCCAGGGGGCCAAGAGACCCTGGAACTATTGCTCCATACTAGGGTATACCATGCCAAATTCACCACAACTGGACGTAGGGTTATTATCTCCCAGGAGAGGCCCGAACCAGTATAAACCTCTTTCTCCCTCTGTTAGAGTCCTTCGAGGCTCATTCTCCACATCACACTCCACCACACAAAACCTGCTGGAACTAACGCAATTGTTCCAACACCCACAGTTCACCCAAAGGAATTGACTACTTTACCCCTAGGGTTTACATTGGTTTTGTCTCTACAGAACTGAGGGGTAAAAAAGGTAGTCAACTTTATTGGAGGCTTCTCTGTCAGCCTTTGCAGATGGGACAGCGCCAGCTTTTTGCAGAGCAGACACTGTCAGACTTGCAGCCTTTGACCTTTCCGAAGCCCCCCTTCGCACGCGAGGGGTGCGGTAGCTTCGGCGAGAAGCCTTGAGCCAGATGGCCTTCGCTTCACCGAAGACAGCCTTCGATACAGTGACGGTTTTGAGCTGAAGCCGTCAAAGCCCTTGGGCCTTCGCACCAACACCTCCGAAGTGGACCACCACGGCTTCGCAACTTCCGCCCAGCTCGAACTCCGTCAGTCCATGTACCGAAGCCATGCAGGCCCAAGCTCTAAAGCCTTCCATACTCCGAAGCCCCACCTTCGGAGTACCACCCTTCGAAGTCCCTCCTTCGTCCAAGGCCTTCGCACGAAGCATTCCATGAGCACTTTGTCGCAGTGTCTGTCCCCGAGCACACTCCTCGACGAGCCTCACCCGGACCATGCCTTCGATGCGCCTCGACTTCTGAGACCTTCGTCGGGCACCTTCGAATGTCTCCCTCCGGAGCACACTTCGAACTCCTTGCCTCCGCAGAGGACTTGATCCATCCAACTCCGAAGTCACTCCATCCGGAGTACCTTCGAAGTGCCTCACCTCCGAGGACTTTGTCTCGGAGTACCTTCACCTGGAGCCACGCTCCGCACTCTCTGCCTCCACCTGGCGCACCTCGACCCGAGGACCGACCCAGACCCCTTCGCAGCCACCGTGACGGAGCTCCCCGCTCCCCTGGCATCAAGCCTCCTGCTTGACCCAGGTTCACCTACCGCGAACCTGTCTGTCGCCTCCGAAGTCCCTGCGCACCACCGACAAGCAGACAAGTGTTTCCAGTATTCCGGAGACCTCTCCGGGTTAGCAACCTCTGGCACACACTCCGGTGTAGCGCCCAAAGTACCGAAGCCTTCGGTACACACCCAATCATCGTGTACTGTCGGACCCCTCTGACACGCACACTCCGCTGCAACAGCTGCAGCAACCAGCCACCGAACACCCTTCGGCGAGACCACCTCCGAACACCCTTCGGAGGTACCCTTCGAATCAGAGGGTAAAAAGCCTGTCAATCACTCATCACAAACACTGAAACCAACCCTTGGTTTCTCAATCTCCCCCTTGATGAGTGCATTGACAACCAAATCCAAGTTCAAGAAAATTTAAAAATTTTCAGCACACAAGTGACCATAAAAACTCAGAAAAGAGCCAAATCATGTCACTTGACAGAAGAAATTTTCCTCCCCCTTTCTCAAAAGAGTAAAAAGCCCCTTCGGCAATAAAAACTCCCCCTGAGTTAAGTTTTCCCTTTGGCAACAAAGAACCTTCTCCCCCTTTATGTCAAAATTTCTCCCCCTTTGGAAATTATACTCCCTTGCGGCAGAGAACGTAGCAAATCTCTCCCCCTTTGGAAATGCAAGCATCAAGGAGCATGTAAAAGATGCAAAGCTTCGAAATGAGCAGAATTGCAAGGACATATGAAGCAAAAATATGCCAACAATAACACCAAGGATCATGGGCTCAACTCAAGTTAACATTCTCTAAAAACATGATGAGGCATGTGATTTGATCATTTTTGAAATAAAAGCATCACCACTTAGTCAAGGAAACTAGACAAGTAAAATCAAGGACTGCGCAAAGCTAGTCAAATTCTACTCTAGACAGACAAGTCCAGTTCAAATGGAGTATGAAAGCAAACTTGATGATCAAAGAATTTTGTTGTTCTTATCTTAGTGCCAGGAGTTATTTGTTTGTCCACCTTATACTTTCCAATCAGTCCAAGCCTAGGCATGAAAACCATAAGAAGCTTAAGGCAATGATTTTGGCATACACTACACTATTCCAGTTCAGACCAATGTGCAATGGAAAGCAGTCTAGAATAGAGTAGTGTGACAAACAAACCCACCTAGATCTTTTCACTTGTGCAAATCATGGAGTTTTTGATTTTAACTAAGTGAACCAATTGTTTGGCACTTTATGAACATCCATGAAAAAGTAGAACAATTTTTCAAGTTGCAATTTTAGCATCCAATGAACAGTGTCTTGCTATCAAGCAGATAAAAGATAGCTAAAAGCAGTCCAGCCTAAACATGCTAGATTCAAGACTAAGCAGTGAGCACGATGAGATGTTGAAAAGAAAACATCATGCACATGAATGCTTCAGAGTAATTAAAAAGAGCTGAGCTGACACGATTTCATGAATTATAGATAGGCATATAAGTGCAAAGGATGTAAATGCAATTTCAGTTCACAAGTAGCAAATGCACATCAATCTAAAACTGCTCCCCCTCACAAAATGCCATAAGGGTGACAAATACCAAGTTCCCCACGCAAGTAAGCAAATCGAGAAGCATCGAGGGGTTTTGTGAAAATATCGGCAAGCTGGTGTTGGGTATTAACATATTGAAGTTCAATATCACCCTTCTCATTGTGATCTCTGAGAAAATGATATCGCACATCAATGTGTTTGGTTCTGGAGTGCTGAACCGGGTTGTTTGCAATACAAATGGCACTAGTGTTATCACAGAACAGTGGAACACTCTTATAATCTAACCCAAAATCCCACAAAGTGGAAACCATCCACAAAATCTGAGAGCAACAGCTAGCTGCAGCAACATATTCGGCCTCAGCCGTCGATTGTGCAACACTAGACTGTTTGCGGGAAGACCAGCAAACCAGAGAAGTACCCAGAAAATGACAAGTACCAGAGGTACTCTTCCTATCAATCCTACACCCAGCAAAATCCGCATCGGAATAACCTCGAAGACATAAAGATGAAGACGCTGAATACCATATGCCAAATTCAAGGGTATGTTTGAGATGCCTTAGGATGCGCTTGACCGCTTGGCGGTGCGAAGCTCGTGGTGAAGCCTGAAAACGAGCGCACAGACACACAGCGAAGTGTATATCCGGCCTCGTAGCAGTCAAGTAGAGGAGGGAGCCGATCATGCTTCGGAACTCCTTCTGATCTACGGCTTCTCCATCTTCGTCAGGGTCCAATGCTACAGATGTAGCCATTGGAGTGGCGAGGGGCTTCGCATCGGACATATCAAACTTCTTGAGCAGGTCCTTGGTGTACTTTGTCTGGTGGACGAAAGTACCTTGTTTGCTTTGCTTGATTTGCAAACCAAGGAAAAAGGTGAGTTCACCCATCATCGACATTTCAAATTCCCTGCTCATGGTATCTGCAAACTCGGCAACCAAAGCATGAGAAGAGCCACCAAAGATGATATCATCCACATAAATCTGAACTAGGAGGAAATCTTTGCCATGCTTGAGAGTAAACAATGTTTTATCAACAGAGCCCATCAAATACCCTCGCTCAAGCAGTAAAGACTTAAGTCTATCATACCATGCCCGAGGGGCCTGCTTGAGTCCATAAAGAGCCTTATGAAGTTTAAAGACTTTATGTGGGTACTTGGGGTTTTTAAAACCAGGGGGTTGTTTTACATAAACATCTTCACCTATGAAGCCATTAAGAAAAGCACTTTTGACATCCATTTGATAGAGTTTGAATCCCCGGGATGTCGCAAAGGCAAGCAAAATCCTAATGGCCTCAAGGCGAGCAACAGGTGCAAAAGTTTCAGTAAAATCAATCCCTTCTAGTTGAGAAAAGCCCTGAGCTACAAGTCTAGCCTTGTTTCTAACTATAGTCCCATCCTCCCCTTGTTTATTTTTGAAAATCCATTTTGTTCCAATGAAATGAACATTTGGTGGAGGATCAACTAAAGACCAGACTTGGTTTCTCTCAAAATTTTCAAGTTCCTCATGCATGACATTGATCCAACTAGAATCAGAAAGTGCATGACTAACATCTAAGGGCTCGAAAGAAGCAACAAAAGCTGAATCAATAAAGTGAGCATGAGAACGTGTTACCCTTTGATTAAGCTCACCAATGATCTGCTCTGGAGGATGCATCCTTTGAACATGGTGTGGAGCCTCGCGGCGGGATGCAGTCTCCCCCTCAACTTGTGCGTTGGAGTGGTCCAAGATGACCGATGTTGAGGTAGTTGCTTCGGGACCTCGTGCCGAAGTAGTCGAAGCGGGGTCAGCTTCGGGGGTTGATGTCGAGGGAAGTAGGGGTTCATCCTCGAATTCTCCGGGATCTTCCTCTTCGAAGATGGTCTGTTCCATGTCGTGTTCATTTGCCTGTTCAAAAGCAGAACTAACAGAGGGGGTTGATTCATCAAAAGTCACATCACATGACTCGATGACAGTGTTAGTTTCCAAATTATAAACACGATAAGAATGACCATGAGTAGTATAACCCAAAAAGATCCCGTCAGAAGATCGCGACTCAAATTTATCCAAATTACCACGTTTTAGGATAAAGCAGCGACAGCCAAAAACTCGAAGATGAGTAACCTTGGGCTGTCTCCCAAAACGCAGCTCATAAGATGTCAAATTTAAAATTGAGCGCAAGAAGATTCGGTTTGAGATGTAACATGCAGTGTTCATGGCCTCAGCCCAGAATTTTCTAGGAGTCCTATGCTCATCAAGCATCGTCCTAGCCATCTCAACCAAAGTGTGGTTCTTCCTCTCAACAACACCGTTCTGTTGAGGAACCCGCGGAGCAGAGAATTGATGTTCTATGCCGTGCTCCATGCAAAAGTCAACAAAGAGACTGTTTTTGAACTCGGTGCCATTATCACTTCGAATGAATTTCAATGCACCTGGGAGTTCAGTGAAAAGTCTCAAAGCCAAGCTCCGAAAGTGTGAAAACACTTCATCCTTGCTGGCGAGAAAGAAGACCCAAGAGTAGCGAGAGAAATCGTCGACAATAACTAATACATACCACTTGCCGCCTAAAGAACTAACCCGAGAAGGACCTACAGTGTCCATGTGGAGAAGTTCTCCGGGTTGTTCAGTCATCACTGTGGTGACTGGCGAATGCGAAGCAGCAATCATTTTTCCATGTCGACAAGGAGCGCAAACTAAATTCTTCTCAAACTTGAGCTTGGGCAATCCTCGGATCAGACCTAGGGCACTCAACCGAGCGAGCAACTCAAAGCTCATATGCCCTAGTCTCCTATGCCACTTCCAAAGCTCAGAAGTCGAATGTGCAACAAGACAATGAGAAGATCCAGATGACTCAGAAAAGTCAGCTCCAAAAACTCTCCCAACTCTAAAGATCTTACACACCACAACGCCATCAGAATTGAGCACTTGCGAAGTATCGCGATGGAATCGCACTTCGAAGCCCTCATCAAGCAACTGAGATACAGACAGCAAATTGTACCCCAGGTTTTCAACCAAAGCAACATCTTTGAGAGTGAAGTTCGAATTAATTCTTACCACACCTTTACAATTCACTCTACTCCTTCGATTGTTTCCGAAGGTGATATGTTCCTTTGCTTGGTTGTGGTGAGGCTAGAGAACCAAGCTGCATCTCCGGTCATGTGGCGTGAACAACCGGAGTCCATGATCCACGTGCCCTCCAAGCCTCGATCTGTCGCCTACACATGATAAGAATATCTCGATCGCTCAGTGCTGGGGTGAGTGAAATAATGACGAGGCATCCAGCACTGAGTGACACGAGTAGTAGGCACAGTAAAAGTAGACGGTCTACGCACAGGAAAATCGAAATGATGCAAAGTGCGAGGTCTACCTACATGTTGTGATCGAACAACATGTCGAGGTCCCTTACTGTGACGAGGTACAAAGCTACTCGCCCGAGGTCTACCACCATATGGAACATGGTGAACACCTCGAGGAGCAAAACCTCTCCGAGAAGCACGGGGAGCCTCAAAAGCAGGATGATAGTATATCTCAGACTCATGCATACCTAAAGATGGGTAATGCATGTCCTGGTAACTCATCGCCTGAGCGCGTCGCTCATCCTTGATGCGATGAAAACAGAATCCAACCAAATGACCCGCCCGCTGACAGTAGGAACAGTGAAACACTCTCCTGGGGGCACTCTCATGGGTCACAGGAGCAACTCTCACAGGCTCCTTGGGTTTTCTCTGAGTGGTTTTCTTGGGAGGATTTTTCTTAGCAGGAGGTGTGGTTTTCTTTGGTGGTTGGGTAGGCTTTTTGGCTGATGGGGTGTCTAACAGAGCTCTCTCTTTCTCTAAGGTAGTGGGAGAGGTAAAAACAGTTTTGGACTTACTGTCTGAAGGTGTCCTCTCAAAACCCAAACCTAGAGCTACCCCTGCTCTGTCAGCACACAACTTGGTCTTGGCCAAGAGCAAATCCATCCTACCCTTTCCCTCAGTGCATTTATTAACCATAGAAAGAAGGTATTCATTTTCTGACATGAAGTTTTCAGCTCGCTCTCTAACAGTGCCTAGCTGGTCCTTAAGGGTAATGCATGTGTCACACACAGGCTGCACATCCTTAGAACTACCGGCCCTCTCCAATCTAGCCTCTAAATCATGAACATGTTTATCACGTAAATTAATGCTCTCGCGTAATAAAGAACAGTTCATGCATTCAATAAGATCATGAGGTCTAGAATCCACCTCCAAAAGCTGCTTCTGTGCAGTCTCAAGCTCAGAAAGAGTTTGAGCATGAACAGAACGCAACTTAGCAAGCTCACCCATGACAGTGGTACAAGAATCACATTCAGCATCATTAAATTTAGACTTAAGCATGGCATATTCAGTAGAAACAGATTCTAGCCTAAGTCTAAGGTCTTTTCTTTCTCTAGCGGCTTGCACAAGTAATCTATCCTGACCAAGAACTACTTCATTCAGCTCATCTAATTTTATTAATAGCTGGTCAGATGATAGAGGTACCTCAGATGAGTCAAGCTCATCGCCGCTGTGATCGCTGTCGGCCATGAAGCAAAGGCCGGTGAAGTCTCGTCCCTTCTTGTCCTTCTTGTCCTCCTTCTTTGGGGACTCCTCCTCCTCAGAGCTCGACTCCTCAGTTGACGAAGTGTCGATGTCGCTGAGAGCAGCAACAAAAGCTCTGGAAGCGGCCTTGGCTACTTTCTTAACCATCTTGCCGCGCTTACCCTTCACAAAGGGTTTCCTCTCCTTCTTGTGGTATTTATGGCGCTCACTCTCATCTCTCTTTTGAGTTTTGGGCAATTAGCCTTGATGTGAGAAGTGTCACCGCATTCAAAGCAACCACTAAAACCACTTCTCCTCTGATCCCATCTCTCATGGTAAAAACGGGTGAACCTCCGGGCAATGAGAGCAAGCTCATCATCATCTAGAGTGTCCACCTGCTCCTTTGTGACGGAGACCAGGGAGGACAAAGCAAAACCATCTGCAAGAACACAAGTGCCAGATGTGCTTGGTTCTGCAGTGGTGCCACGGCTAGTGCTAGAAACCAATGCCAATGGCTGTGGCAAAGAGCTTCTGTGCACTGCAAGAGATGCCTTGGCAATCTCTGTGGACTTTAACTTGCTGAAGAGCTCATCACAGGTCAATGTGTCATAACCTGCAGACTCCTCAATGCTGGATATCTTCACTTCCCATATGCTACGGTCAAGAGCATAGAGAAGCTTGATAGCCCTATCATGATCATTGTAAGCAAGCGTCCCGTTGGATCGCAAGTTACTCACTATCGCATCAAAGCGAGAAAACATGACATCTATAGATTCACCAGGTGCCTGCACAAACAGCTGATACTGTTGATTGTACGTGCTTTGGCGCCTGGCCTTAATCTGAGTAGAGCCCTCATGAAAAATAGTGAGTGTTGTCCAAATCTCTCTAGCAGTCCTAAGGTGCTGCACCCTATCAAACTCACTCCGGCTCAAACCAATGAACAGTATGTTTCTTCCCTTGGAGTTGGCATTATACTGATCTTTTTCTGTTTGAGTGGTGCGAGTATCAGGGATGGAGTATTGTGAGTCCACAATCTCCCAAATTGCATTTCCTTGGCTTAGCAAGTAAGCCTCCATGCGCACCTTCCAGTATGCAAAATCTGTCCCATCGAACAGAGGAATTTTACTGCCTCTATCCATGTCGCCAATAGATCACAAAACCGGTTAAGGTCAACTGGTGATCTTAACCTGCTCTGATACCAATTGTTGGACCGGAAACGACGACCAGAGGGGGGGTGAATGGGAGCTTTTAAAAATTCGGGCTAAAAACTAGCCTTCGGTTTTAGTTCTGTCTTCTGCGGAACAGGCTTCGAACACTACCTTCGGAGGTCTGGTTCGGAGGTCCTTTGACAACTCCGAACACAGGCTTCGCAGGTCCAAAAGTTCGAAGCCAAGAAGACTTCGCTCCACTTACAACCCTCGAAAATCTACTCTGCTAAGTCAGTGCAGGCTCCGCACACAGGGTGCTTCGAGTAGGCTTCGCACTTCACCCTTCGCAAGAGTGGACGACCCTCTGAGGACTTCGACCAAGTACTTGGCAGCAGCAACTGGTGCTGGGCTTCGTACACGAAGGTCCAAACGCACACTTACAGACTTCGCTAGGAACCCAGACCCGATAAAAGCGCGGGCTTCAATCAGGGCTTCGCTAGTAAGCAGTGAGGTCTCGCCTCCTGTTACACTGAGCGACAGCACACTGAAAAACACACTTCGCTCAGAAACAACCCTCGCCTAGACAGGCTTCAGTGCACTATAACTAGCGAGGTATGTAACACGAGCTCAAGCAAAAAGCACAAAGAAGCAGGGCTTCGCCGCTTGAACAAGGAACACAATAAAATGAACTCTGGATGAATACATCGAGGTGTGTGGCTACAGGAGCTCAACAGTAAATGCTCAAAGTGTTAAATGTTACCTACCGAGCCCCCATATTTATAGCCCACAGTTCACCCAAAGGAATTGACTACTTTACCCCTAGGGTTTACATTGGTTTTGTCTCTACAGAACTGAGGGGTACAAAAGGTAGTCAACTTTATTGGAGGCTTCTCTGTCAGCCTTTGCAGATGGGACAGTGCCAGCTTTTTACAGAGCAGACACTGTCAGACTTGCAGCCTTTGACCTTTCCGAAGCCCCCCTTCGCACGCGAGGGGTGCGGTAGCTTCGGCGAGAAGCCTTGAGCCAGATGGCCTTCGCTTCACCGAAGACAGCCTTCGATACAGTGACGGTTTTGAGCCGAAGCCGTCAAAGCCCTTGGGCCTTCGCACCAACACCTCCGGAGTGGACCACCACGGCTTCGCAGCTTCCGCCCAGCTCGAATCCGTCAGTCCGTGTACCGAAGCCATGCAGGCCGAAGCACCACAAGACAACCACACTCCGGAGCTAGCCTCGCTCCAAAGCCTTCCATACTCCGAAGCCCCACCTTCGGAGTACCACCCTTCGAAGTCCCTTCTTCGTCCAAGGCCTCCGCACGAAGCATTCCATGAGCACTTTGTCGCAGTGTCTCTCCCCGAGCACACTCCTCGACGAGCCTCACCCGGACCATGCCTTCGATGCGCCTCGACTTCTGAGACCTTCGTCAGGCACCTTCGAATGTCTCCCTCCGGAGCACACTTCGAACTCCTTGCCTCCGCAGAGGACTTGATCCATCCAACTCCGAAGTCACTCCATCCGGAGTACCTTCGAAGTGCCTCACGTCCGAGGACTTTGTCTCAGAGTACCTTCACCTGGAGCCACGCTCCGCACTCTTTGCCTCCACCTGGCGCACCTCGACCCGAGGACCGACCCGGACCCCTTCGCAGCCACCGTGACGGAGCTCCCCGCTCCCCTGGCATCAAGCCTCCTGCTTGACCCAGGTTCACCTGCCGCGAACCTGTCCGTCGCCTCCGAAGTCCCTGCGCACCACCGACAAGCAGACAAGTGTTTCCGGTATTCCGGAGACCTCTTCGGGTTAGCAACCTCCGGTACACACTCCAGTGTACCGCCCAAAGTACCGAAGCCTTCGGTACACACCCAATCATCGTGTACTGTCGGACCCCTCCGACACGCACACTCCGCTGCAACAGCTGCAGCAACCAGCCACCGAACACCCTTCGGCGAGACCACCTCCGAACACCCTTCGGAGGTACAACCTCCGAAACCCCTCTGGAGGTACAACCTCCGAACACCCTTCGGAGGTACCCTTCGAATCAGAGGGTAAAAAGCCTGTCAATCACTCATCACAAACACTGAAACCAACCCTTGGTTTCTCAGCTTCGAAGTATGGTGCGAAGGGGGGCGCCGAAGTATACCTTCGGTGTCTGATGCGAAGTGTCCCGCCGAAGGGTACCTTCGGCGTTCGGACGGATCTGGTCGAAGATGAACTACGAATGAATCTCCGATACAGAATAAGGACTCTAGTGTAATGTGCGAGCGTGATTTCGTCCGAAGCGGAGTACGAGCGTGGCAAAGCCTGTCGTGACGAAGTATGTTGGCGAAGCGTACGATCGAAGCAATCCATCTCGCCGAAGAGTGTTCTTGCAACCTCCGAAACCTATCTCTCAGCTCCAGACACCTTCAACGAAGTAGCTCCGAACATGGAAACCTGCAATAGAGTGGATTCGAAGAACTAATTCGGCCTGGGAACCGAATTCTGCTAAGTGTTGCACTAGTAGCGAAGGTAGCAATCTGTTACGCAGATTAGCGGATACTTCACAGGGGAAGTAACAAGGCGATAGCAATCTATTACTTAGATTAACGGATACTTCATAAGCGAAGTAACAAGGATTACCACTGTTCCGAAGTGGCCGTCGGAGGGCTTCCAGGAAAACCCACAAAGAGTACAGAAAAGTAAAGATAAAGTAAATGCGATTAAAAGCTAGGGCTTTGTAGTTGATTTGTGTTGGGGGGCTCTAGACTGGCTTCGCCTCTATATTTATAGGGGCTAAACCTCTAATCTAATCTGCTATAATTCGGCCGAAATAGAGATAAACACTTAGCCAGAATCGGGTCCAACTCTATTGATGCCAAAGTGGCCCTTCGACCGGGCCCGTCGAAGCCTGCTCCTTGGGCCGAAGCTTCGGCGCAGTGGGCCTCCGAAGGCTTCCTGGCCGAATGTCGTTGGCTGGCTGGAACCTTCCGGAGCCCATAGCCCAATGGTCCTTCGGCCCTATAAGGTTTCGGCCTAACCCGGGACATGTGTATTTTCGGCCCAAATTACCAAAATTTCTATTTTGACAATCTTAGCCATTGATGCCATTTTTTCTATCAACACATGCCCCCTGCCTTTTAGTGAACTAAGTGAACTAAAAGCACAACGAGCTAAAGACGATACCTTCCACGTCGGCCTTTCGACACCTTTTACGATGTTTGCCACACACTTGGGAAATACCTTTTCAAGTATATACCATTCAAAGCTCTTCGAAACCGCTCTCCTTGCAGAGATTCTAACACATATGCATTGCCAGGAGCGATTTCAGCTATTTTGAAAGGACCTTCCCAACTAGGTGACCATTTACCAAACTTGGGACTCTTAGTGCCTAAAGGTAAAATCGTTTTCCAAACCAAGTCACCCACTTGAAACGATTTCAGTTTGACCTTCTTATTGTAGGCTTTAGCTACTCTCTTCTTGTCTACTTCTTTGGCTTCTAAAGCCTTCAATCTCTTATCGGTCACTACTTCTAGGTTGTCCTTCAAAAGAGTTTCATACTCGTCGACCAATAAGCCATCTTGCCTTAACCCTCTTAAAGAGCCAAGATCTACTTCTATAGGTAGAATGGCTTCTTGTCCATATACCAACTCATATGGACTGACCTTGGTAGCACCGTGCTTTGCAATTCTACAAGCCCATAGCGCCTCGGATAGCACTTCATGCCACCTTTTAGGGAATTCTTCAATTTTATTCTTAATGAGCTTAATCACGGTTTTATTACTAGACTCGACCTAACCATTGGCCTGAGCATAGTAGGGTGAAGAACTTATCAACTTAATACCATAATATTCGGCGAAGTCCCTCACTTCTTTAGAAACGAATGAGCTACCTTGATCTGTAGTGAGAGTTTGAGGAATGCCGAATCTATGTATGATGTGCTTCAAGATAAAGTCAAGTACCTCGTTGTGAGTCATGTTCTTGAGAGGCACGACCTCGGTCCACTTGGTGAAGTAATCCATCGCCATCAACATGAATCGATGCCCTTTTGAGGAAGGAGGGTGAATTTGGCTGATGAAGTCTAAACCCTAACCTCGGAACGGCCATGGCTTGACAATAGGGTTGAGTAATGAAGCAGGAGCTAACTTAATATTGTCAAACTTTTGGCACGCTTCACACCTCTATAATACTTAAAACAATCCTCAGTCATAGTCGGCCAGTAGAAACCTGCTCTTTTGAGCATCCAACTCATTTTCTAGCTCAACTGATGAGTGCCACAAAGTCCCTTGTGGACTTCTCCTGTAGCCACCTGGGATCGTTCATGGTCTAGACACTTCAATAGTACTCCGTCAATGGTTCAGCGATACAATGTGTCGTCTATCAACACAAATTTAAACGTCTGTCGTCGAACCTTCCGATCAACCCTTTGGGTAGGGTCTCTCAAATACTAGACGATTGGAATTCTCCAATCGCCCTTATGGGCTTCGGAGGTTTTTGCTAGCTCACTCCCTGAACAAGTCTCTAGGCTACTGATTTCAGGGTGCCACCCGAGCCCTTCCTGCTTCTACCGAAGCCTGGCTAGACTAGCCGTGTAGAGTGTATCAGGTCAAAGCCCCCTACCGGAGGGTCCGGACTCCCGGTCTCCGGTGTGCCAGACCCCTCGGTGGGCAGTGTACTCTGGCCCTAGGACCTCGGTGCGCGGTAGCCTCTGGCAGACGGAGGGGTCTGACCTAGGGGGTGCGCTTGTCCGAAGTCACTGGTTTCGATAGTGAGACCAAGCATCGGCTTCTCCTGTACAGAAAATTTTCCTCTCCCAACTTGGTAACCAGAAGCTTGCTGAGCCAAATCATTTGCAATTGAATTGGCCTCTCTTGACACATGAGAAATTTTGAAGTCATCAAAAGTAGCAACTATGTCCAGGTACTTATCCAAGTAGTTGTTTAGCAAGCCATTAAAACATTGAGCACTCTTAGCCACTTGTTGTACTACAAACAGGGAATCACCATGTGCATGGACATGTTTAACACCCATGGAATCTAACAATTCAAACCCTCGTAGTAAAGCCTCGTATTCAGCTTGGTTATTAGTAGAAGGAAACTCTAAACGAGCCGAGGTCTCAAAGTGCATTCCGTTATGTGACACAAGGACCACTCCAATACCTCAGCCATTTTTGCAAGCTGAACCGTCAAAGTAAAATTTCCACGGAATTACTTCAATTAAAGCAATGTTGTCGCTCCAACTGACGTCTATGTGATGATCAACTATAAAATTGGCTACGATCTGGCCTTTCATAGCTCTTAGGGGTTCATAGGACAAATCGTACTCGATCAAAGCGTAAGCCCACTTTACGATTCGTCCACTTAGAATCGGCTTTTGCAACATGTGTTTTATAACATCGGTTTGACAAACGACAACACATGTAGTAGGGAGAAGATAATGGCACAATTTGGTACACGCGTAGTAAAGTGACAGACACAAATGTTCTACAAACGCGTACCTGGTTTTGGCGTCCAGCAGGCGGCGGCTCAAGAACATGATGATGTACTCTTTTCCTTCTAACTCCTAGGTTAGCACGGCCCTGATCACACTATCTTCAGTAGCGATGTTTAGCCAAAACAGAATCCCGTCTTTGAGTGCTCTCACCACGGGCGGTGATGACAAGCACTCCTTGATTTTCTCAAAGGCGCTTTGTTGGCTTGCCCCCCAAACGAACTCGGCTTCGTTCTTTAGCCGGAGTATGGGGACAAAGGCATCAATCTTGCCAGACAAGTTGGATATGAAGCGGTGCAAATAATTCATCTTGTCTAGCAACTTTTGTACATCCCTTTTGCATGTTGGCGCTGCAACATTTCTAATTTTCTCAAGCCTCTTAGGATCAATTTCTATGCCTCTTTCATGAATCATCAAACCTAAGAACTTACCCACCAACACGCCAAGGGCACATTTGAGTGGGTTCATTTTTAAACCATACTGTCGCATCCTATCAAAAGCAACTTTCAAATCGGCTAAATGGTTTCCCATAGCATCCGATTTGACTACAACATCATCAATGTAAACTTCTAACATAACTCCTAGCAAGTCATGAAAGATCAAGTTCATAGCATGCTGATATGTGGCACCAGCATTTTTCAACCCACAAGTCATAACGACCCACTCGAATAAACCGACAAAACCAGGGCATCGAAAGGCAGTCTTGTAGACATCCTCTTTGGCCATAAAGATTTTATTATAACCAGCATTGCCATCAAGAAAGCTTAGTACCTTGTGTCCTGAAGCATCATTGATTAGCATGTCGGCTATCGGCATCGGATACTCGTCCTTCGGAGTGGCCTTGTTCAGATCCCTAAAATCAATACATACTCGTATCTTGCCGCTCCCTTTCTTCTCTACAGGCAAAATGTTAGCGACCCATTCTGCGTACCTGCATGGCCTAATAAATTCAGCTTTGAGCAGTTTCTCTATTTCTTCTTTAACTCGGTCATAGACGGTCGAGTTAAAGCAACGAGGAGGCTGTTTATAAGGCCTAAATCCGGACTTGATAGGTAGCCGATGCTCTACGAGTCACGGCTTAGTCCCGGCATCTCGCTATACTCCCATGCGAAGCAATCGACATACGACCGAAGCAACTTTATTACTTCAGCCTTTTCATCAGGCTATAAATATTGGTTTACAAAGGTCAGCCTTGGGATGCTACCATTACCTATGTCAATTTCCTCTAAGGGATCAGCCGACGCAAATCCTTGTCCTAATTTCTCTACTTCGCTAAAGTCTTCGATGGCCTCAACAATACCGTCTTTATTAGACTGATACTGTTCTACCCGAGACTTTAGCCAATCTAGATTACTCTTGCTAGACATGACTACTAATACAAAAATAGCCATGCTACACCAGCTGGCTTTACAGACACTGGTACAAAACGTCCTCCGGACACGCTAACAAAATCGTAATCCAAAAGATCTGTACCTGACAGACACTCTACCTTGTTGTGAACAGCATCAACTGATACATTGGCTAATGCCACTTGGGCCGAAGTATCTGCAGGAATGACTTCTACTTCATCGCCGTCCCACTGAATTAGGCACTGGTGTAGAGTAGAAGGAATGCAACAATTCGCGTGAATCCAGTCACGCCCAAGTAGTACGCTATAGTTACCTTGTACATCGACGACGAAGAATGCTATCGATAATGTCTTGTTGCCCACTGTCAACTCCATGGAGAGCATGACCTTGGCCTCAGAACTCTAGTCGTTGAAGCCGTTGAGCATCAAGTTGGTCTTCTTTAGGTCATCCTCGTCCCTACCAAGTTTCTTCAATAACGAGTAAGCCATTAAGTTAACAGTGGCACCACCGTCGACAAGCATCTGGGAAATTGGCTTTCCATCAATGTGACCTCTGACGTAGAGAGGCTTCAGATGGCGAGCCGAGTCCTCGGGCTTCTCAAAAATAGCGTTGCGCGGGCCGAGGTTCAATTGAGCGACCTCAGCCTCGTCCTGCGGTAGGGCGAACTCGGCGGGCAGCGTGATGACGTTGATGTCCATCGCTTGGGGTGCAGGCCCCTCAGAGACAGGCGAGTAGTCGTCATCAAGAATGTCGTCGTCGTCATCGCTCGGACTAGGAGCCGGGTTGATCATCTCAACTGGCTTCATCCTCCATACCTGTCTTGTAGTTGGTCAAAGGCGTATTTCCTCAAAAATAGCGTCGCGCTCGTCCTCAGTTTCTTCTTGCACATCTCCTATGCCCGTAGTCATTGCAGATGTCTCTTTTGTGATTTGGACATGCCTAGAGGTTCCCAAGATGGTTGTGGCTTGGTGCTAGGCACTGCTGCCTGGTTCCTGTCAACTCTAGCCGAAGTGGTACTGCCCCCTTTGGCCTTGTGCACTCTATATTCGGAGGGCCTTCACTGCGAACCCCGACAATCGGACCAACCTTGTTTGGCCGATCGGACCAGGCTTTAGCGAAGGCTCCAGCCAAAGCAACGGGCTCACCTCCGTCAGACTTCGGCGATAAGGCCTTCAGGATTGGGACTTCCTGAGACCCTACTCTGACCATGATAGCTTCAGACTCCCTGTCCTCGGCCCCCTCACGCTTGTACTCTTCGACTTCGCTCTGTATGGGCCGATTCAGAGGTACCACGGACAGTCTGTGGATGATGCCTCCCTCTGCTGCGTCTGTTTGTCCCTGCCATTCATAATACTCCAAAGGAAAACAAGGCATAGCGTTAGGTTGTGGAGGGTACTCCGGTTGTGATACGTACGGAGCCCACGGAGTTCCTGCCCAGTTGTACGGCGGAGGCATCGGTGGCTCCAGTGGCCTCGCCCACTGTGAGCCGAACCCGTTACCCGGAGGGGGGTTCGGCAGAGTCGACGGTGTCTTGGACCATATCACCGTGGGGTCCTGCCAGGCCAGAGGTACGTTTGGCCAGTACGGGCCGAAGTCTCCTGTCGAAGGACTCATCTAGAGTGGTGCGGGGTTCAGACATTGGGGGCCGAAGCTACTGTACGGGGAATTCAGCCACTGAGGTCCGACGCCGCTGCACGAAACGTTAGGCCACTATGGTCCGAAGTCGCCATGCGGAGGGTTTGGCCACTGCGGTCCGAAGTCACCATGCGGAGGGTTTGGCCACTGCGGTCCGAAGCCATCACGAGGAGGGCTCAGCCACTGCGGTCTGAAGCCACCCTCTAGAAGTCTTGGGCCTTTCGGTTGACTTAGTTTTTTAGCGTGGGGACCTGCTTCCTTGGCTTTTATTTGATGCTTATTCAACAACATCTTGTATGTTACCTTTGGCCTCATGTGAGCCTTAGCCGAAGGGACGTTAATGTTCTATTTCCACACTCCCACCATGGGGTTCTTTGGTATGAGTGTGCGTGTGCGCGGCTCTCCAACAATTACATCCTTCCCTTTAGTCGACTCGGCCTTTTCTGGCCGAATCAATACCTTCTTCTCGCCGAGGTCGACGGTGTTGACGGGAAAGGGATCTTTGTCCAGCTTCATCTTTGGATCGTGGTCAATTTTCAATCGTCCTTCTTCTCTGGCCGATTGAACCTGCCGTCAAAAAATATTGCAGTCGTTAGTATTATGTGAATGTGAATCATGCCACTTACAGTATGGATGTTTCTTCAACTCATCGGTAGAGGGAATGACTTGACCTTTAGGCAACCGGAGAAGCTGGTTCTTTAAGATAAAATCAAATATTTTATCACACTTAGTTATATCGAATGAGTACTTGACCTCACTAGGCCGATTCTTCGTGGGAGACGGCCGTAATTCAAAACAAGTGATAGGTTTACTCTTAGCATTCCAAACCCATTCGGTCGCATACATGTCAGACGAATCCTCCTCTTCTGATTCCTCCTCGTCGGAGCGTTCCATGACATGGATTTCAGCCATAGGCTTGTTAAATGTTTTAATAAACTTTTATCTTTGGCCCGGCCTTCCTGGACCAGAGCCTACTGTAGGACTTGGCTAACCCCTAAAAAGTTCTAGTTGTCCAATCTTTCTTTAATCTCGGAACGTAACCCATTAAAAGCTAGTTCCGCCAAATCCCTTTCTGTAATACTAAGGCTGAAACATTGGTTTCTAGTATCCCTAAAACACTTGATGTACTTGGAGACATTCTCATTAGATTTCTGCCTAACCGATGTCAAGTGTGAAAGCCTAAGTTCTGTCTCGCCTGTGTAAAAGTAATCATGGAATTTTTTTCCAAATCATCCCATGTCTGGACAGAGTTCGGTGGGAGCGCTGAAAACCATGTGAACGCGGTGCCAGATAGCGAGAGAGAAAATAGTCTAATTTTTAGAGCGTCTGTCCCGCTAGCTTCTCCACACTGTGCTAAAAATTTTCTAACATGCTCTAGTGTGGTTTTGCTACCTTCGCCGTCGAACTTAGTAAATTTGGGGATTCTATAGCCGCGGGGGTAGGATATTGTATCGAAATGATCGGGATATGGCTTACGATAAACCCTAACCTGACCCTTAGGAACGAAGCCGGCGCATTCCCTAAATAGTGTATGGATTCACTCCTCTAAGTCATCTTGGCCTGCTGCCTGCGCATGTCTCTCGTGCGGGGGCACGACACGCAGTGGGATGTCGGCATGTCGGCCATGGGCCTCTTCCCTACGTGCTAGTTGTACGACGTGCTCGAGCCCAGGTGCCTGTGCATGTGCCGCGGGCATGGCTGGTACTGGCATAGGTGGTGGTGGTGCATGGCACGCGGTGCTAGTTTGGCCGTAAGCATAATGACTAGTCTCGGCCATAGGTGTCGAGGCCAGAGACATGATGGTCCTACCATTGTTACCATCAGTTCTGCTATACACATGATTTACCGGAGGTGCACTAGCAATAGGGACTGGTGGTACGGCCTCAGTAAAGCCGAACCTTCTGAGAGTCGCCTCTACTTGGGAACTAACTGTCGAATCTAAATGGCTGGCTAGAGAAGCGCTGACGGCCTGATGTACTGATGCGACTATGTTTTGCTCAATCTCTAAAGAAGATAAACGAGGCGATATGGGTGTTACCTGGATCTGAGCAAGTCAGGGGCGATGATGTCGCACTTGATGAAGCCTGCGCGTGTCTTGACGTAGCCCCCAAGCATCATGTCTTGGAGCTCCTTCAACTTTTCCTCGATCTCTGCCCGGTCTTCGGCGGGAATATCTTCAAGAGTAGGTGTTAAGATGTTGCGGTTGTCGATATTCGTGCCTCCCATGGTGTCCATCGGTGGTGTAGACGTAGTAGTCGTTGTAGATGTACCGGTGGCCAATGCAGACGTACCCGTCATGTTGGCGTAGCTTGTCCCCAGCAGAGTATCCAAAATGTGTGTTGACACAAAAACGTGCCCCCGCACTTGGGTCAGTTCGACGATCTAAAAGTGTGTGGATACTTAGGGACAAGCCTAAGCATAACACAGCACCGACGTCGCATTCCGACTACCCTTAGCCGTGGTAAGGGGGGTGGAGTCGCCAGGCAATTAGATCACACAAAATAATCCAATTAGCCGAAAAAATATATTAAACAGAATAAATCAGCAAACCGATCGGAACCTGTCTGCTTCGAAGTATGGTGCGAAGGGGGTCACCGAAGTATACCTTCGGCGTCCGATGCGAAGTGTCCCGCTGAAGGGTACCTTCGGTGTTCGGACGGATCTGGTTGAAGATGAACTCCGAACGGATCTGGATGCGACAATCACCTCCAAACAGTGGGGTTCGGCATGAAGTCTCCGATATAGAATAAGGACTCAGGCGCAATGCGCGAGCATGATTTCGTCCGGAGCAGAGTACGAGTGTGGCGAAGCCTGTCGTGACGAAGTCTGTTTGCGAGGCGTACGGTAGAAGCAATCCGTCTCACCGAAGAGTGTTCTGTCAATCTCCGAAACCGATCTCTCAGCTCCAGACACCTCCGACGAAGTAGCTCCGAACGTGGAAACCTGCAATAGAGTGGATTCGAAGTACTAATTCGGCCTAGGGACCAAATTCTGCTAAGTGTTGCACTAGTAGCGAAGGTAGCAATCTGTTACGCAGATTAGCGAATACTTCACAGGCGAAGTAACAAGACGATAGCAATCTATTACATAGATTAATAGATACTTCACAAGTGAAGTAACAAGGATTACCACTGTTCTGAAGTGGCCATCGGAGGGCTTCCAAGCAAACCCACGAAGATTACAGAAAAGTAAAGATAAAGTAAATGCGATTCAAAGCTAGGGCTTTGTAGTTGATTTGTGTTGGGGGGGCTCTGGACTGGCTTCACCTCTATATTTAAAGGGGTGAAACCTCTAATCTAATCTGCTATAATTCGGCTGAAATAGAGATAAACACTTAGTCGGAATCAGGTCAACCTCTATCTCTGTCGAAGTGGGCCTTCGGCTAGGCCCATCGAAGCCTGCTCCTCGGGCCGAAGCTTCGGCGGTGTGGGCCTTCGAAGGCTTCCTGGCCGAAGGCCGTGGGCTGGCTAGAAGCTTTCGGAGCCCATAGCCCAATGGTCCTTCGGCCCTATAAGGCTTCGGCCTAACCTGGGACATGTGTATTTTCGGCCCAAATTACCAAAATTGATATTTTGACAATCTTAGCCATTGATGCCATTTTTTTCTATCAACACCAAGCTCGGAGGAAGAGGAGTCTCCCAAGAAAGAGAAGAAGGAGAAGAAGACAGTGGACCTCACCGACCTTTGCTTCGTGGTCGACAGCAACGACAGCAATGATGAACTCTACACTTCTGAGGTATATCTATCCCGTGATCAGTTTCTTGTTCAGAATGATGAATTGCATGATGTTGTTTATTCTTAGGATAGATTACTTAAACTTGCTGCTAAAGAACAAAAAGAACTAAAACTCAGACTTGAAACTATTTCTACTGAACTTGCTATTTTGAAATCTAAGTCTGATGATGCTGATTGTGAGTCATGTCTTACTATCATAAATGGAATTGCTCAGCTGCGTTTTACACATGCTCAAACTATTGAAAAACTTGAATTAACTGAAAAAGCAGCTTTTAGTGGTGGAGTCTAGTCCTGCCATCATCAACGAATGCATGAACTGTCCTTTACTTGTTGAAATCATTAATTTGAGAGATAGGCATGTTGATGAACTTAAGGCTAGATTGGAGAGTGCTCAGTGTTCTAAGGATGTGCAGCTGGCGTGTCCCACCTGCATCACCATTAAGGACCAACTCACCTTTGCAAGAGAGCATGTTGAAAAATTGAAATGTGAGAATGATTACCTTCTCTCCGTGGTGGAAAAATGCATTGAAGGAAAGGGTGAGATGGATCTGCTTTTGGCTAAAACCAAAATGTGTGCTGACAGGGTAGGGTTAGCTCTCGGGTTGGGTTATGAGAGAACTACTCCAAACACTGTAAGCGAAACTATGTTCACTCGTCCCACTACTCTTGAGACAGAGAGAGCCCAGTTAGACATCAATCAAAAAGCCAAGAATCCTACCCAACCTACAAATAAAGCCCTTTGTTCACCAGATGAACCTCCTCAGCAAAAACACAAGAAAATTATGAGATTTGCAGCTGAAACTCATGCTCACACACCCAAGAGAGTTTATCACTGTTCTTATTGTCATCGGGTGGGTCACTTGGTTGGATTTTGCTTTCATTGTATCAAGGATGAGCGACGTTCTTTTGCGATGGATTTTCAGGAGATGTATTACCCATATTTAGGTATGCATGAGTCTGCTTTTCACTCTTACTCTGATTTTGAGGCTCCCCATGGTTTTGTGAGTGATTTTGCCCCTCGTGGTGTACACCATTCTTCATATGGTGCTAGACCACATGTAAGAGGCTTTGATGCTCGATAGGTTGGGAGACCTCATCGTTTTCCAGGTTCGCGCTTTGTAGGTAGACCTCGCAATTTTTATCATGGTTCATATCCTATGCATGATCAATCTACTACTTTGCCTAGTTCTCGAGTTTTGCGATGCTGGATGCCAAAATAGTTTTTAACTCAACCTCTCACTGAGCATTCGAGAGCTTCTAGCATGTTTTGAGGGAGAGTTGTGTAGCATTGCATGAGCTTTTGTTATATGATTATTTGCTTTTACAAGTACATGCTTTGTAATGCCTTTGTAGTATTGTCTTTAATACTGTTGACTGTACTTGTCATGTTTTCATCTGATAATTGTCATGAGCATGGATTTTATTTGTGAAATTTGAAAATGATCACTGCTTAGTCTAGAAACTAGCTTGAATGGGTTGAGTGCTTTTGCTATCTTTTACACACCTGATAGCTAGGTCCTTTTCACTTGGATGCTAATACGCAACTTGATTTCATCAAAAATATTATGCTGAAAATGAAAATTAATGAAAATGAAAATGAAAATGAATGATATTCATGTTGTTGTGTGCTAAAATTTGAAAATATCCAGGTAGGTTTGCTTTTGTCGCACTAATTTGTTCTGGACGGCTTACCATAGCACTTTGGTAAGAATTGGGACGTCGTAGTGTATACCGAGATCAATGCTTTAAGCTTCCGATGATCTTTTTCTTAACCTAGGCTTGGCTTGGTCGGTTAGCATAAGGTTGACATGCAAATAACCCCTGGCACAAAAATGAAAAGTTAAAATTCATTGCATATCATGTTTGCTGAAGCTCCTTGCTGTGGGATATGTTTATCTAGTGTGTGCTTGATTAGCTTTTGCATCTCATGCCTTGACATGTCTAGTATGCTAGTCTGAGGGGTGATGCTTTTAATTGCTAAAATCTGAAAATGCTTGCTCATGCCTTTTGTTTAGATGGTATTCATCTAAGCGTGTCATTCAGTACTTTTAGACAATAATCAAGGCGAATGATTGTTTGTACTGTAATTGCAGTTGTTCATGTTTCAGAAGCTCACATCTCTGCTTTACCCTTATTCCCTTCTTTGCATCTTTCTATCTTCTTGATACTTGCATTGACAAAGGGGGAGAAATAGTTTACATGATGCTTTGTCTTTTGGATTGCTTGGTTAAGGGGTAATAATGGCTTTCATTGCTTGGTTAAGGGGGAGTAATGGCTTTCATCATGCCAATGCTTTCATGCCTTGAGATGACTTTTCCAAAATGCTTTGTTTTGCATGAGTTTTTGCCCAAGAGGGAGATCTTTTACCAAGTGACATGTTTTTGCACTTTTATGAGTTTTTATGGTCACTTGTGCGCTTAACTTGAATTCTTCATCATGTCTTTTGCTTGGGGTTGTAAATGCACTCATCAAGGGGGAGATTGTGAAACCAAGGGTGGTTTTTGTCTGAATGATGAGTGATTGACAAGGATGAGCATTTGAGAGATCGAGCGATGGAGTGTTGGTTTGAGTGCATCGAGGGGTTCGATGTGAAATGGAGGATTATGTGCCGAGGGTTTTGGTGGTGCATGACGTTCTTGTTTAGGCTTATCTTGGTTGTGCAGGGTGGAGATGCTGACCGATTATCGACGAAAATTGATCGAGGGTCAAGTGGGGAGCTTGATGCCAAAGGATCAAGGAGGCTGGGCGAAGTTGGAGAAGATCTCAAGAGTCCACGAAGAGATCGAGCAAGACTTGGACGGACGGATGGAAGCGACGACGTGATGACCGGGTCTGCGAGAGGGAGGCCAGGGCAAGCATTCAGGTGGCTCGAGGGGATCAAGAGCGGAAGTGTCTTGATGGCGCTCAGATTCACAAAGCGGTGTCATGAGTCGAAGGGTTGAGAGGCTTTGTCGGTTTTTGCTGAAAACCGTCACATATCTAGTTTTGTTAATTTCAATAGTTATGAGTTCTTTTAGTGTTGAGTCTCTGTGTAGTAAACTAGGTTTAATTTTAGTAAGTGTCTAGAGCTATTGTACTCCTTTGGTGTATTTTTCAGAATTTTTTTAATTCTGAAAATATATTACAAGGAATATAACCTTTGTGTAATATTTTAATTCTAGAGGGTTCTTTTCAGAATCGGTTCTTTTGGCCTCTAAAGAGAGGACCATATCCATGGGCAGGTGGCTGATCTTTTGGCTGAACCACATAACTTTTCTATCAAATTTATGCTATGTTTTTCTGCTGAAATACATCAAAATCGGTTCCTGTTCACAATCCGAAAAGAGCTACAGTGCAGCTATGGATCAGGAACAGTTCTGGGCACAGGTATGCCTTTAGCAGTGAATTCAGTTTTGAAGGCTATTTTCTGGTGATTTCTGTGCAGAACTTGTTGTTGAAGTCTATACAACTTTTGTCGTAGATGTTTTGAATGATCCATTTTTGAAATTTGCAAGTAATTTCTGCAATATCTTCTTGATTTTTTTGCTGATCAAAATAGGCATCAAAGTTCTGAAAAATATTTTGGATCAACTATTTCAGTTTTTGGTTTAGCATGCTACATGTTTGATAAAATATTGCTTCAATTGTTCTTCAGCATCTTGGCTGATTCTTGGGTTGTTTCTTGAGTGATATCATGGTTGAAGGATGAACAAATTATTTTCTGTTGGAGTTACCATGAACAGTGCTCAGGAAGAAAAAGCTTCATCTGGTGTGTTTTGGTTGAGATTACAAAATTAGACTCTAAATATCAGTTCAAGGGTTCTGTTCAGAAATTTGATTTGAAGTCTAAGTTTTGAGAATTGCTTCATGATCTCTGATTTCAGACCTTACAAGATCAGTGTTACCTGAGTTCTGTTTGTAGTAATATGAGATTCTGAATTTTCAGTTGAGTATTGTTTGAACTAATTCTCTGAATTCAATTTGCATATTTAAATACTTTTGTTCAAAACTGTCTCATTATCTGAAATCTGTTTTTAATCTCAGCTCTCAGCTTATTTGAAACTAATTCATGCTATAGTTTGAAACTGATTTGTATTTGAGTTATCTGATTGGAAATTGAATACATGAAAGTGTAATCTGTTTTGAGACAGAATTCTCTGATCTGTTTCAATCTGTCATGATCTGAAACTTGAATTAAAATTCTGTTTAGTCTGAATACTTGATATATTCGAACTTCAATTGTATTGTAGATTCAGTTTTTAATCTATAGTGTGTTCTGAATCTGAAATTGCTAAATCCTATGATTTGAATCAGATTTTGTGTATTCACTGTTCACCATCAAGAAACTTTCAAAAGTACTATTTTTCTACTGAAAGTGACTAGAAATAATCTGATTCATATACTGTATTTCTGAATTGAGCTCAATTACAAATCTGAATTCTGTTTTCAGGTGTGATTTAATTAATTCTGTTCAGATTTGACCTCTGTAATCACTTATCATTTTCAAAATCTTAGTTTTAAGTTGTAGTTCAACACCTTTGCTGTTATTACCGTTAGCTTTCAGTAAAGTATTTTCAATTTGACTGATTAAGTATATTTTCAAAGATAAGTTTCAGTTTTCAGCACAGGGTTCATTATTAGCTCTGTTGAATGAATTGCTAGTAATTGTTGTTCAGTTGCATTTTTCTATTCCTAGATAACTCTCGGTCACTATTGTCTTCTAAATTTTTCACAATAAATACAATACAAGCTTTTGATCTGAATTCGGAAATAGAGATTGATCTGAAACAGTAGTGTTCTGAAATTATATTTCTAAGTAGAATCCAGTTCTTTGAGTTTGAATCTGAATAGAAGTTCTGAAATCAGTTTGTATGTTTTGAATTTGCTAATACTATTCATGTTCAGGAATTGTTCAGAACTGTAGTTTTTCTAAAATTGAATCTGTAAATCTGTTCTAAGTGTTAATTTTCTGAAAATTGCTGATTAGTGTCAGATTCAAAGATTGCTTCAGTTGTAACTCTGGTTTATTCACTTCTCTGATATTGAAAGTTGATTGAGGAAGTCTAAATTGAATTTTATAGAAAGAAATCATTATGTGGTGTGCTTTGAAAAATATTGACAATATTAATTTCAATGTTGATTTCAGAAATAGTGATTCTGTCAGAATTTGTGAATTAGTTTCTGAAGTTGAAATTCTTAATCTCTGAGTATTTTTCTAATTTTCTAAAACCTGTCGGAGTTTCAATGATCGACACCTTCCTGTCGACTGTTCATTTGCCGAAATAGCAGTTGTATTTCAGAGTTTCAAATACCGACAATACAGATCGACTATTTAAAGTCTGATTTACTCTGAATTGTGATTTTGAACCAAGTTTTGCACTGTTATTGTACTACTCTGTTCAAAATTGATTTGATCAACATTTGAGGTGCGTTGGGTGATCTGCACAGGCCATCACATTCGCAAGAAAGTGTCGAGGCAACTATTCACCCCCCCTCTAGTCGCCATTTTGATCCCACAAAGAGGGACACCCTTCGGCGCCAGGCTTCGGAGGAGGCTGAAAGGCGAAGGCAGGCTAAAGCAGCAGTAGAGGTGGTGAGGTCCGAGGCAGTCAAGGCGAGAGAAGCCTTGGCCTCGGAGACAGAAAGACTTTGAGAGGCACTTCGGGCTTCGGAAGAAACCAGGGCGAAGCTGGCGGCGGAGTGCTCTGATCTTCGCGCAGCTAACCATTCTTTGGAATACTTCGTGGTCCAAGTTGTCGACGAGGCCTCCTTGAGTTTGACCACAATCCTCAAACAATTGGGGACCGAGTGCTTGGCCCCGGACATCAATCCTCAAGATCCTATCGGGGATCGCCTCGAGTTCCTTCGGACGGCTACTGCGATGGCGGAGGTGTCGATGAAAGGCTTCACGCTGATGGCCGAGCGAGTGGCTGGCCAAGGAGTGTTGCAAATGCTTCACGACATGGGGTGCAACCACATCGAGGCGGCGACCTTAGTCATGGCGGTGGTCTTTGGAGGCCAGCACTTGGTTTCGCCACCCTCGGATGTCCGCGAAGCATGGCGCTGGCTTCAAGAACCCTAGAAGGCCCAAGGGTGCGAAGCGGTCCTCGACCTCCAATGGATTTCTCGCCATCGCCGAGCCAGGGCTCAAGCCTCGCCAGCTCAGCCTTCGACATTGAAGCCTCCACCCCCGAAGGTGTAGACCTCCTTAGGCTTTTTGTAATTCATAGTCGTAGGCCTGTAAATGACTTATTAGTTTATTAATAGAAATACGAAGGTACTTTATACCTGCCCAGGCTTAGCCTTCGGATGTTGACTTCGAAATACTTGAGGACTCAGAAGAGCTTTGCCAAATTTGGGTGGTTCTCGAAGTAACTAGCTCCGAAGGCCCCCCTCGGTTCAAACTTCCGAGGGGTCCTAGGGGTGAAGCCATTCCCGAAGTAGCTTAGGAGCTGCTGGCTACTGTGATGACGGCGCCCCTTCAGAGTTCCTCCTCATCGCCGGACTTAAGCTGTTTTAAAGCAGGTTTAAGTGGCGAGTGGTGTAGTTTTCGGTTACGGCCTTACAAGGTGACGAATCCCTAGACTTTTCCACCTTCGATGTGGCACCGCCTTCATCTCAGACATGGACCAATCTGCAAGGCGAAAGACGAGGACTGCAGGCTTCAGAGCGTGGATGGTCCGGCCACGAGAGATCAGGCTCTGACGGGGCTTCGTCCAGCCGAGGGGCCCTGCCCGTAAGAAGAGCAAGCGAGGGTCGAACATGTCGGGGCCTCGAGCTCGCTTTTTCTTAGGCTTAAATACAGATTACTCATAGTTTTTTGTTTTCAAAGTGTATTTGTAACGTCCTTCGCTGTTATCATTCAATGAATGAGATTTGTGTACTCGCATACTTTGCTTGCATGCTTCACATAAATTATATATATGTTCTGAACGTTTAGCTTGTCACAATCATATTGCGCATTTCATTTGCACACTTTGCATACATACCTCGGTCCCCCCTTGCGCGTGGCGGTTAGGGACTTAGTCGTTGCCGGTGCGAGCAATTAAGAATGCGAAGGGGTGTGCTTTTTGACGGCTTCGGACGCTTATATTGCATGGATCGGAGGCCTCTTTTGGGCTTCAAATGCTTTAATTTGAAGCGAAGCAAGGCCTCAGCGTACTCAAATTAAGCGAAGCATGGCTTCGACATGCTTGGTTTTACATAATAGATATGCGCGAGCGGGGCTCTAGAGCGCATTTAGATTGTAGGTAAAGAATGGCTTCGGTATGCCTAAATATTAGATTAGATTTGACACGCGAAGCAATGCTTTGGAGTGCGTTTAGATAGCGAAACAAGGCTTCTGAGCTTGATTATGTAATGAGAGAGGAATGGGTGGTGTGGATTCACTGAACCGGTGATAATGTGAGCCACCTTCGGCTCTGAGCCAACTTCGACTCTGGGTCACCTTCAACACCTGGATGCTTTGGGTACGGAACCCAGACCCCTGGACGCATCGGGCCAGTGGCCCGTAGTCATTTATCTTACCGCTACGGGCCCGAAGGTGTTGTATAGCCTTCGGAGGAGTGCTCTGGTTATAAATATATCAAATTAGTGCTTTGGTCCTTATCAATACAAAGCGGTAACCTCGATTCTTAAAAGAACGAGTCCTTGACTTCGGATCTTGATAAGGACACAGCAGAGCTTTGGTTTTTAACAAAGAGAAGCAAGGCTTTGACAATCAATAGAACGAAGCGAGGCTTCAGGTTTAAATAAAGTGGAGAGAGTGCTTTGGATTTAATAAAATGAAGTAGGGCCCGGGGGTTTAACAGAATGAAGCTAGGTTCAGCTTCTTAGTAGAACGAAGCAAGGCTTCGAACTGTGTACATACCTCAGGAAACTTGAGTTGATCCTAAAATCGAGCAGCTTCGCGCGATTGAATAGTTCACCTCGTAGCCCCGTGGGCTTCGGAGACCTTCGATGCGTGCCTGGGGCCCCTTGCCGAAGGGTGCACTCCGAGGCACGAGGGGTGGTGGAAGGCGAGAAAGGCCTTCGAGCTGCACTCGAAGCCCCTTACCGAAGGGTGCACGGAGTCATGGACTCTGAAGCTCCTCCCTCGAGCGTACTTCGAGATACAGGTAGTGGCAGAGAACTTAGCTTTTAGTACTAAGTTCCCCATGGACGGTGCCAACTGTTGTAGCAATTGCGTTAGCTACAGCGAGTTTTTTTAATATGGTGTTTCAAGTGAACCTCGAAGGGTTCTCACGGAGGAAGAAAGAATTTATACCGGTTTGGGACTCTCTGGTGGGATAATAGCCTTACATCCAGTTCATAGTGGATTTGGCATAGTTTTGCCTCTACTGAACTTGTCTATTACAAGGGCGTGGCCCTGCTTTTATAAGCACGCAGGCCAAAGGAAAAGACAAAATTGCCCTCTACAAGTCGTAGTCCTTACAGGGGCAAGAAAGGAAAAAACTAGACTACTGTACATCTTACTTTACAGACTTGGCAGATAAACGTCACTTCTGAGCAGGTGTACGACATACCAGGGGCGAGGGGACCCCGATATGGCTTTACATTGTAGCGATGCTGGGATATTTCTTCTGGTTCGGTGTACTTGCCGGAGTCCTTCAGGCAGAGGCAACAGAGGAGGCTCCGAAGGGCACTTTGAAGTGGACCCCGAGGAGGGCTTCGAAGGGCACTCCAATGTGGACCTCGAGGAGGGCTCTGAAGTGGGCTCTGAACTGGCTCCCGGAGGCTTGGCTCCGAAGGGGACCGGAGGGGTCCCGGAGGCTTGGCTCCGAAGGGCTCCGGAGGGATCCCGAAGGGGTCCCGGAGTGATAAGGCTGGCCACACTTGGAATTGTTTTCGTTAGAGGGTGTCGTACTTCGTTCTCAGCTTCAGCGGGGATAGGCTCTGGGCCCAAGGCTTTCGAAGGCTAACGTCATTTGGCCCCTGTTTAAGGGAAAACTTATTCCCCCAACACTATCCCGTGACCAGCTTCTTGTTCAGAATGATGAATTACATGATGTTGTATGTTCTCACGATAGATTTCTATTGTAGCAATTGCGTTAGCTACGACAGGTTTCTGTGTGTATAGTGTATAGACTGAACCTCGAAGGGTTCTCACAGAGGGAGATAGAATTTATACTGGTTCTGGCCTCCCCGAAGGGATAATAGCCCTATGTCCAGTCTATAGTGGATTTGACATAATTTTGCATCCTTCCAGCCTGTCTATTACAAAGGCATGGCCTTGCTTTTATAGGCACGCAGGCCAAAGGAAAAAACTAAATTGCCCTCTATAAACCCTAGGCTTTATAGGGGCAGAAAGGGAAAAAGACTAGGCTACTGTACATGCAGCTTTACAGCTTTACAAATGTGTCTGATAAACGTCACTTCTAGGAAGCTAAACGACATACCAGGGGTAGGGGGACCCCGGTATGGTTTCACACTGCAGCGGAGTTGAGATATTTCTTCTAGTTCGAAGTAGTGGCCGGAGCTCTTCGGGCGGAGACTACGGCAAAGGCTCCGAAGGGCACTTTGAAGTGGACTCCGAAGTGCACTCCGAGCTGACTTCCGTAGGCTTTGCTTCGAAAAGGACCGGATGGGGTCCGAAGATTGGATCCAGAGAGCTCCGAAGGAAGCCCGGAGGCTTGACTCCAGAGGACTCCGAAGGGAACCGGGAGGCTTAACCTGGAGGGCTCCGAAGGGAGCCCGAAAGCTTGATTCCGAAGGACTCCGAAGGGAGCCCAGAGGCTTAACCTGATTGTGGCCTAGAAATGGCTTCGGCAGGATTGATCTGCGTCATCTTCATGCTTCGGTAGTGTTAGGCTCCTGGCCCGAGGCCTTCAGAAGCTGACGTCATTTGGCCCCTGTTTAAGGGAAAACTTATTCCCCAACAGTAGCCCCTCGCCCGCAGCCCTTTAGAGCGAAGGGGTGTGTGCGCTTTTGGACAAATGACTTGGAGTAAAATGTAACTTCGGAGAAGATAGGCCTTTGGTGTTCGGACCGTAGGGTGGCTTCGACTTGCGCAGCTAATAAATGCCTGCTCAGATTGACGGGGTGACCTCGAGGAGACCAAGCGACCCTACAACAGTTATAAAACTGACCGTTGCAGCACAGGGGGCGTGATGGTTCACTTCAACTTCACCTTGGGCCCACCTATCAAAGACTGCGGAGGCTAGGGTGGCTGGTGAAAAAAATACTTCGGTGTGGGAACCGTGGGGGTTTTTACCGCTTATAAAAAGGGGTTTACCGCACCACGGCTTTGCCATGCTTTCATTTTTTCCTTCTTCAATCCCTTGCATCCTTCTCTCTTCTTCTCCACCTTTAGCTTCGCACGAAGCCGGCTTCACAACTTCTCAGCGCCCTTCGTGCCGAAGCCTCGCAAGATGCCGAAGAAGGCCCTAGCTCTGGGTGTGAGTTCTAGATCCGTCTAGGCGCAGGCGGTGGTGGCGGCGAAGCCTGCAGCGAGGCGCTTGGGGCCGAGGGACCTTCGGTCGTCGTCAGATAAGTTTGAGCAGACGCTGGAGATAAGGGCTTCGGTTTTGATGGAGGAGTTAGTGCGAAGAGTCTGTGAGGGGAGGATTTCCGAGGGAATCCAACTCCGAGTACCTAAGAAGTCAGAGGCCATTCCGAGGCCTCAGGCTGACAAAGTCGTTCTCTTCGAAGCATTCTTCAAGGCTGGCCTCGGGATGCCAACAGTGGACATGCTGAGCGAAGTATTGAAGGCATACAACTTCGAGCTTCCTCACTTATCTCCGAACGTCGTGGCGAGGCTGGTGATTTTTGAGTGGGCCATGAGGGCCGAAGGCTGTGAGGGGCGCGCGGACGTTTTCATCGCCCTCCATGACGCGAACTTCCAGCCGAAGCGAAGGGAGGGGGCAGACTGTGTCGAGAGGGCGTTGGCCTTCGGGAGCGACAACTTCCAGCTCCAGAAGGAGTTTCAAGATGACTTCCTAGTGAGGGCCATGAACAACAAATAGTACTTGAAGTGGGACCAAGAGTGGTTCTACGCTTTAGTGGGCGTGGACTCCCCCCTTTGGAGTACCAACGCGCTCATCTCCTACCGACGCGAAGGCGTGGTGAAGACGAGCCCCGACGTCCTCTCGTCAAGGAACCTGCTTCTGCGGAGGGTGGCTTCGAGGATGAGCATGAGGGACCTCGTGGAAGAGTTCATCACACTTCGGCTCAGCCCCCTCGCGCTCTCCTGGCCGGCGGACCTCTTCCAACCTTCGGGCTTGGAGGGACCAAGCGAGGTGTCGATGGAGTGCCTCGGTAACACTTCAATTTTTTTTAACTTCATACTTCATAGAATTAACTTGTGCTGACTTGAGATCTTGATGAAGCTTCTTGTGACGTACGGCCTCCAGAGGAGGCAATCATAGCCGCAGAGCGTGTTGTTGGGGCTCCGACGCCTAAGGAGAAAACTCGGAGGCTCGCTCTGGTGGGGACTTGGGAGCGTTGGAACAGAGTATGGACCTGGCTCGGCATCGAGGGGGCCCAAGCGCTTCTAGAATTCGCCAACCCATCACCCTTGGTGAGCGGCTCCAAGAGGGAAAGGGTGGACGATAAGGAACCCAAAGCCTCGAGGGTTCGCTCGGAGCTCCCAGCGGATGAAGCCCCTGTTGCGGCGGAGGCAACAGCTGTGAGCCTTGGCGCTGAGGTGGAGCCAGCAGACGCTCCGGCGGCAACAACCGAAGTGGTAGCAGCGGAGGTTGCAACAGCGACTCCTTCAGGCACGGGGGATGGGGCTCAGCCTGTGCAGCGAAGGTAAACACCTGATCACCCTTCTTTTTACATTCATGTATATTGACTTGTACTTTTCTGTAGATGTCGATGGCGGCACGAGGCCCATCGTGCTGAGGCCTGCGAAGACCTCCGTAGCAGCAGGAGCAGCAGCATATTGGAGTCCGAGAGCACCTCGTCCGAAGAGGACGAGGGGGACAACAGCGGTGAAGGGGTCCTACAGGAGCAGGCCGAAGAGCTTATTGACGTAGTGAATCGAAGCCCGGCTACGCTGGAGCCTGCGCTGGAGGAGCCTGTGATGGAGATGGTCTAGCCTCTGCTGCCGAGGGGACCCGTGACAGAGGCAACCATTCATGCATTCCACGAAGGTTGTGTTACTATAGGGGAAGGGGGCTTGGTGGCACAACTCAGCTGCTCGAACCCCTTGGACCTCTTCACAAATGCTCACGAAGCCATCGTCCAGGTGAGCAAAGTTCCACACGGTCTTCAAGTTGCACTTGCTTTTTTACTCAACACTTAGGATTTTCTTGAACCTTTTCAGGCCTTCGCGCTGAATGCTGCAGCATCGACCTCCGCAGACCACCGGATGACCCTCTTGGCAGAGGAGCGGTATGCCCTTCGGCGTCAGGCCTCGGAGGAGAAAGACTTCGAGAGGCACGTTGGGCTTCGGAGGAGAATAGGGCGAAGCTGGTGACGGAGTGCTCTGAACTTCGTGCAGCCAGCCACTGCCTAGAAGACTTCGTGGTCCGAGGGGTCGATGAGGCCACCTCGAACTTGACCGCAGTCCTTGAACAATTGGGCACCGAGTGCCAGGCCCCGGACTTCAACCCTCTGGATCCAATCGGGGACCACCTCGCATTCCTACAGACTGCTGCTGCGATAGCGGAGACGTCGATGAAAGGCTTCGGGCTGATGGCAGGGCGAGTGGATGGCCAGGGAGTGCTACAGATGCTCCACAACACGGGGTGAAACCACCCCGAGGCGGCAACCTCGGTCACGCCGGTGGCCTTCGGAGGCCAGCACTTGGTTTCGCCACCCCCGGACGTCCGTGGAGCATGGCACCGGCTTCAAGAACCTTGGAAGGCCCAAGGTTGTGAAGCAGTCCTCGACCTCCAATGGCTCTCCCACCTTCACCGAGCCAGGGCACAAGCCTCGCTAGCTCAGCCTTCGACATCAAAGCCTCCGCCTCGGAAGGTGTAGACCTCCTTAGGCTCTTTGTAATTCATAGTTGTAGGCTTGTAAACAATATATCAGCTTATTAATAGAAATACGGGGCTACTGTATACCTTCCTAGGCTCAGCCTTTGGATGTTGAGTTCGAAGTACATGAGGAATCTGAAGAGCTTTGCTAGCTTTGGGTGGTGCTCGAAGTAGCTTGGTCTGAAGGCCCCCTCGGTTCAAGCTTCTGAGGGGTCCCAAGGGCGAAGCAATTCCTGAAGTAGCCTAGGAACTGTTGGCTGTCATTAAGACGAAGCCTCTTCGGAGTTCTTCATCTTCGCTGGACTTAAGATATTTCAAGGTAGGCTTAAGTGGCGAGGGGACGTAGCCTTCGGGTACGGCCTTAACAGGCGACGAAGCCCTAGACTTCTCTGCCTTCTATGCGGCACCGCCTGCATCCCAGACTTTGACAAACCTGCAAGGTGAAAGGCGAGGTCTGCGGGCTTCAGAGCGTGGATGGTCTGACCATGGGAGATCAGGCTCCGACGGGGCTTCATCCAGTTGAGGAGGCCCTGCCCGGAAGAAGAGCAAGTGAGGGTTGAACATGTCAGGGCCTCGAGCTCACTTTTTCCTAGGCTTAGATACAGACTACTCGTAATTTTGTTTTCGAAGTGTATTTGTAACATACTTCGCAATTATCATTCAATGAATGAGATTGATTATATTCGCATACTTCGTCTGCATGCTTCGCACGAGTTGATTGTTTCAAACGTTTAGCTTGTCATGCTAGTACTGCACATTTTATTCGCACACTTCACATACATACCTCGGTCCCCCCTTGCGCGTGTGTAACACCACAAGATTTAAAAGGAAATAAAATAAAATAAATATATTTCTGGATTTTATTATTAAAGAAAACCCTAAAAAGAGCCCTATTAAAACCAAACAGGGAGAAATAATCACAATTTGGACTTGAAAACTTTATGGAATAAACTAGAGGCCAAGACATAATTTTAGAAATTTTCACAAATTTTTATGAACAATGATTCCACCCTTAATCAATTAAATGAATTTCTGGGTTTATTTTAAATCAGAAAACATTTATTATTCTTAATGGGCCTCAACCTCGAATTCTCTCTAGCCCAGCCCAGTCCAGCCGTGCGTCACTGACCGGTGGGGCCAACCTGTCGTCGCCGCCCCCCTTCCCTCTCTCCCGTCCGCACTTTGCTTGGCCCACCCGTTAGTCGCACTCGCGCGCCCCTCGCCTCTGACCGACAGGGCCCGCCTGTCGGCCCCTTCTTTTTCTGTTTCGCCCACTGACAGGTGGGGGCCACCTGTCAGAAGCTTCGTCTTCGTTGGAAGGGGATCCCCCCTTCCATACTGACGACCCCCTTGCCAAATCCCGCCGCCAGCCACCCGATTTCGTCAATCCGACCGCGGATTCGTTACCCCAGAACGTCGGCGACCTCTTTCCATCCAAGCCCGACGCGGATTCGTGGTTATAGAAGCCTAACCGTACGCATGGAAGCTCGCCGACGCAAAAATGGAATCCCCTCGGATTTCCACCGGTCCCCTTCCCATTTTACGCCGGCAATCCCCCTATATAAGCCCCTGAGGTCGCCGCCCTCTACCCACACCGCCGTAGCCCGAGCCAGAGCGAGAACAGAGCGCCCCATCCCAATTTTCGGGTTTCCTCTCTGTTTCGACTCTGGCGAGCCCTCGCCGACGATTCGAGCCTCCGCTGCCCTCACCGATGACACCACTATGACCGCCATCTCCCACCCGTCATCGGCCTCGCCTCCGTTGGGCTAGGACGTCGCCGGAACACCACCGCCGCCACCAACCCGAGGGACCCTCATCGCCCCTCCTCGACGCCGGCCGCTGTCAGCTCACCGCCGCCACCACCGTCGGTACGCCCATACTCCCCATGATCCCCACTTTCCGTTTTAGGCCTTAGCTTGGCCAGGGAGCCCTCGCCGGCGCCGGAATTCCTCGCCGTTGCGTCACCGGAGCTAGGAACGAAGGGGGTACAAGCCCCTTACGCCCGTGTCGTGTCGGATCACATCATGGTCGTCCGATCGTGATCGGAGGGCTATGATTAAATCCCTTCGGGATTTAATCCGAGCCCTCAGATCCGGTCAAAGAGGTACCATGTGATCCTGGCCGTTGATCGTAACTTAAAAACTTGACTCAATCTGGTGCGTCCACGCGTACCCGTCCGGTGCGTTTTAATCCTGGCCATCCGATTTCATTTAAAACATCCCGCCTCGCGCTTGGCCGCTCGATCTAGATCGGACGATCCAGATCGATCCGGTCCACGCGCACAGTGCGCCTGTCCACCGTGGGCCTGGCTCACCGTGGACTAAAGCCCATTTTCTGTTTAAATAAAATTCTAGAAAATACACAGTGCGCCTGTCCACCGTGGGCCTGGCTCACCATGGACTAAAGCCCATTTTCTGTTTAAATAAAATTCCATAAAATAGTTTAAACTTTGAAAATTCATAACTTGCTCATTTTAACTCCAAATTTCACCATTCCAATTTTATTAAATTCAACATTTTATTCTCTACACATTAATGCCATAAAATCAGTATGTTACTTTAGCACAAAATAATCTTATGAATTAAATAAATAAAAACCCCTTAGGGATAAATTAATAATTCATGAAATAAATTAGGAAAAACCCCAAAACTTTAACCTTTGATATTATTAATATAACTTCAGCACAATAAAGCTCAATTCACATATTTAAATCATAAAACTTGTATGCTTATGTTTTGTGATGCTTTATTGAATGTATTGTTTACTTTTTCCGTATCGAAAAGACTACGAGTTCGTCGAGGAGCCGGAGTTCTATCCCGAGGTTCCACCTTCACCCTTTGCTGATCAAGGCAAGTCACAACCCCATTTTGATCATCATTGAGCCCATGTTTTAATAAATTATCGCTATAACTCATAGGTTAATATTGCATTAGTCAAATATCAAGCCCTACACTTATATTTATTAGATCCCCGTCCTTGTGTGCAAACCCAAGCCATGCTAATTGAGCCTTAACTCCTTGTCACTCTACTATAAAAGTATTAGCTAGTGCCCAATGTACCGGCACAACTGCTATAGGATAAAAAGAATGAGTCTAAGATAGATGGATTCTACTATATGAAATTTCCCCGTTATTCTTGTCTCTGGACTTTGTTGGAGTTGGCTATGTTATAAGTATGGTGGGTTCCGGGTGCAAGCTAGGGCATTGGTTCGTCGCACCCGGGGCACTATAAGGACCGGTCTGCGGGATCTGTTGCAAAGCACTTCTGTACCAACCACAAGTATAATGGGTAAGTCCTAACTGAAAGTATGGAACAATCCGACTCGATGCACCATAGTGGAGGGGGCAAGGGGCAACCTGCGGGTGACTTGTACCGACGTGGCTCAAGGGGGGGTATGGTGAGGCTCGACGCGTCGGGACATCATATGAAACCCATAAGAGGGTGCTGTCGGGTCGAGGAGGACCATATGGAAGGTTTTGGCACGAGTTCCCGTGGTATGGGTCATCTCGTTACACTTTGGTGTAAGTGATGAGTGCGTGCCTTGTGGGTATAGTGGTACATCTCTGATTAGGGTATTTAATCTTTTCGAAAAGCCGAGCCCACGGTCAAGGGCGGGTTGTGTGACTACTCGCAGTTAGTTTACAATTGTTTGAATGGTTGAGTTATTCATGGCATGTAAGGACTGTTGAGTGAGGTGAGGCTGACTGTACCCCTTGAGTTAGAAGATGATGATGCATACACATGTTTACGTTTCAGTACTAATAAATTGTTCACATTTAATTGCTTTACAAATTATGCTCTTCCGCAAAAATTAGCCACTATCTCCCTTGTTATTACCTTGCATTATATTTGCATTCGGTGGCTTGCTGAGTACGTTTGTACTCACCCCCGTTGACTTACACCCCAGAGCCCATCTACTACGAGGAGGATGAAGGTCTGGAGTAGCGACCCAGTCAAGGCGAGACTGGAAGGAGGCGTTCATCTAGGACCCTTTGTTTTATTAGTTTCTCTTCATCTTTATTCACTTTTGTACTAATACGGTCTACGAACCATAAATGATTGCTCGTATTATACGTGGTCACATGATGAACGTCTTGTTTTTATTGATTTTCTATGGAATTTCAATAAAGGTCCTAATTTATTAAATCGAGGCATGACAAGATGGTATCAGAGCCGACTTGACTGTAGGAAGCCAAACAGACTTGACCTTAGGACTTATATTAGCCATATTTTCTTACAAAAACTACTTACCTTCTCATCTTCTGAAGTTTTCACGAAAATTTCTCTCTTTTGTAGATGCCAGTCCGTACCATGAGCGGGAACCTTCGCGACGAGGCCGGATTCATCCGCGAGCTACGCATGCTCGTTGGTTTCCTCCGATTCGAGCACGAGCCGATGTTCCATGGTGTCTTCCCCGACGAGGAAGAGAGCTATTGTGAGGTAACCATCGTCATCCAGCCCTCTCCTTAGACAGCCCACACCTATCGAGGCGGAGGACCTACCTTCTTGGTAGCCAGCCAGTGCACCGCCCTCGAGGCCCTCACCGAACTCCGGATGATCTACGACAGTGAGCTCTACGACACGGATTATCGCTTTGTGCCCCTTCGCACTCCAGGGAGTCCCCACAGTGTCTACGTCAGCACGCTCTCCCAGCGCCATTCTGCGGTTGGACACACCGTACGTTTGTTGGAGGCGATGGATGAGCTCCACTATGAGGCACTGCAGGATGCCAACAGACAGCGCGACATGATCGACTTTTACCGACACTCTTCCGAGGATCTGAACCGCAAAAATGGAGATCTTCATCGCCGTATCCAGCAGGGACACCGATTGGCTGCCGAGGCAGAGGAGCTACCACGCCAGAATGAGCTCCTACGGCAGCGCGTCGCCAACAATCCGCAGCTCTGCCATCAGATTGAGGAATTGAAGAAGGATATCGAGGAGATTGCACCCCTTCCGCCCCGCAAGCGGAGATCGCTTCGGATCCCCACCGTGAGGCCCAAGAGGATTTCCCGCAGCGCACCTCCCGCCGGACCTTCCAGATCCACCACCCCGACCATCTCTGTCGAGCCCGTGGTCGAGTCATCCCCTGAGCTGCCATAGACGTAGTATTTACGATTGATTGTTTTTCTTTTAATTGTTTTGAATTGTATTGCCACTCATGTCGAAAATAAGGCATGAGTGAAGATTAAAATAAAAGACAATAAGTGTAATTGCAAGAACGACATTTTGGAATAAAGCTTAGTATCAATTTCCCCTAAGGAGATGTTATCTATTTTGGAAACTTCAGGATGACTAACACGCAAGGCTCCGACGCTCCCCAAAATGGGGGAGACAACGGCAACTTTCCCTAGTGGGGAGCAACCATGCAAAGGCAAGCCCCGGTCACCAACCACTCCACCCTGGCCGAGATGATGGCCAATCATAATCAGTTGGTGGCTGCTCTACTGAACCAGATGCAACAGCAGCAGTAGTAGATGCAGGAGCAGCAGGCGCAATTTTTCCATCTCCACCAACAGCCTGAGCTGCCTCGCCCCACCACTCCCGCTCTAGCCCCCGCCTCTCAACTCTCGGAGTTCCTCTGAGTCCGCCCTCCCACATTCTCAAGCACCACCAACCCCATGGAGGCTGGTGATTGGTTGAGAACCATCGGAAAGAAGTTGGACCTCCTGGCTTGTACTGAGCAGGAGAGGGTGGCTTTCACCACCCATCAGCTCTAGGGTCCTGCCACGGAATGGTGGGACAACCTGCGTGAGACTTTGCCCGAGGGACACGTCCACACTTGGGCAGAGTTCTCTGCCGCCTTCCGCGCCGCCCACGTCCCCGATGGGATCATAGCCCAGAAGCAACAAGAGTTCAGGGACCTGCAGCAGGGGAGCAGGTCCGTAACAGAGTATCTTCATGAGTTCAACAGGTTGGCCCGGTACGCACCTGAGGAGGTCCGTACCGATACGGCCAAACAGTCCAAGTTGCTCCTGGGACTGAAGAATGAGTTGTCCCTTCAGCTCATTTCCGGAGATTACGCCAACTTTCAAAAGTTGGTGAATAAAGCTATTATTCAGGAGACCCAGCAAAACAAGGTCGACCTGAAAAAGAAAAAGATGATCGCCTTCAGGCAGAACCAAGGCATGGCACAAAGGCCCCGCTTCACACCTCCTCCACTGGCGCCACAATACCATCCCCGCCCGGTGTATTGTCCGGCGCCACCCACCGCCAACGCCGGAGCCAGACAGCCTCGCCCCGCTCCCACCGCACCAGCTGCCCCACCCGCCCCGGCCAAGAAGGCGGAAATTATGCGCGACAAGCACGGCAAGCCCGCGTCAACCACATCACCACTGAAGAAGCCCAGGCCGCACCCGAGATCATCATGGGTAAGTTCACGGTACATTCGGCCCTTGCAGTGGTTTTATTTGACACTGGAGCTACGCACTCCTTCATATCAATAGCTTTTGTGGAAAAGAACAATCTAAACATAAGTGAACTACCAAGAGCCGTGCTAATAGTCACCCCTGGAAAACAAACTCTAGTCCAATCCTATAGTCCAAGGGTATGGGTAGATATCCAAGGCGCAATATTCTGGACCGACCCCATCCTAATAGAATGCCAAGGCTTGGATCTCATTCTAGGAATGGATTGGCTCAATAAACACCAAGGAGTGATAAGATGTGCCCGGAGACAAGTGACTGTGACCAGTGAAGAAGGGACTGTCGTCACATTTCAGATGCCAAGACTGAAGTTCGGAAGACCAAGGCTACACCAGATTACTTTGGAAGAGATACCGGTAGTCTGCGAGTACCCGGACGTATTTTCGGAGGATTTACCAGGGATGCCACCCAAGAGGGACATCGAGTTCCGGATTGATCTAGTACCCGGAACCACTCCCATTTACAAGCGACCATACCGGATGGCCGCCAATGAGCTAGCTGAGATGAAGCAACTGTTGGAGGATCTTGAGAAGAAAGGCTACATCAGACCTAGCACATCCCCATGGGGAGCCCCCGTCATCTTCGTTGAGAAGAAAGAGGACAAGGCTAAGCGTATGTGCGTGGATTATCGAGCCTTGAATGAGGTAACCATCAAGAACAAATATCCGTTACCCAGGATCGATGATCTATTTGACCAGCTGAAAGGAGCTACGGTATTTTCCAAGATCGACCTGCGGTCCGCATATCATCAGCTGAGAATTCGAGAGGAGGATATACCCAAGACGGCTTTTACCTCTCGCTATGGATTATATGAGTGCACTGTTATGTCTTTTGGTTTGACCAATGCCCCAGCCTTCTTCATGAATATGATGAATAAAGTGTTCATGGAGTATTTGGACAAATTCATCGTGGTATTTATAGATGACATTCTCATCTACTCCAAGGACCAAAAGGAGCACGAGACTCACATCCGTTTGACCCTAGGAAAACTAAGGGAACACCAATTATACGCCAAGTACAGCAAGTGTAAATTCTGGATGGCAGAAGTAAAGTTCCTTGGACACATCATTTCTGTGCAAGGTATCGTAGTGGACCCTGCCACCGTAGAAGCAGTTACGGATTGGCTGCCACCCACAAATGTATCTGAGATACGAAGTTTTCTGGATTTGGCAGGGTATTCTCGGAGGTTTATCGAGAATTTCTCCAAGATAGCCAAGCCTATGACCAAGTTATTACAGAAGGGAGAGAAGTTTGAATGGACTCCCGAATGCGAGGAATGTTTTCGCACCCTTAAGACCCGGCTAGTGTCAGCACCCATACTGACCCTACCGGATATTAGGAAGGACTTCCATGTTTATTGCGACGCATCTCGCCAAAGATTGGGATGTGTTCTTATGCAGGATGGGAAGGTTATTTCATACGCCTCTCGTCAGTTGAGACCCCATGAGTTAAACTACCCGACACATGACTTGGAATTGGCCGCTGTTGTGCACGCCCTTAAGATATGGAGGCATTATTTGGTCAGAAATCGCTGTGAAGTCTTTACGGATCACAAGGGTTTGAAGTACATCTTCACGCAGCTGGACCTCAATCTGAGGCAAAGGTGATGGTTGGAATGAATAAAGGACTATGACTTAGGTATTCACTACCACCCCGGAAAAGCAAATGTCGTAGCTGATGCATTAAGTCATAAGTGATATTGCACCGCCATCGTGATTTAGGATCACACGCCTTTGCTCTATAAGGAGATGGAAAGGTTAAACCTTGGATTAACCACAGGAGCCTATCTAGCCACCTTGGAAACCCGACCTATCTTGTTTGAGCAAATCCGGGAGGCTCAGTTGGAAGACCCGGATATAGCTGCCATTAAGAAGAACATGAGACAAGGTAAAGCCCCAGGATTTTCGGAGGACGAGAATGGTACCATATGGTTTGGAACCAGGATCTGTGTACCGAATAAACCGGAGATAAAAACCCTTATTCTAAGGGAGGCCCATGATACTTTGTACTCCATCCATCCCGGGAGCACCAAGATGTACCAGGACCTGAAGGAACGCTATTGGTGGGTTAGCATGAAGAAAGAGATTGCTCAGTTCATCGCAGAATGTGACACCTGCAGACGAGTAAAGGCAGAACACCAGAGGCCCGCAGGACTGTTACAACCACTTAAAGTGCCTGAATGGAAATGGGAAGAGATCGGTATGGACTTCATCATCGGACTCCCAAAGACCCAGCTTGGAGATGATTCTATTTGGGTAATCATTGATCGGCTAACCAAAGTAGCACACTTCATAGCAGTCAAGATGACCTTCAGTGGCCCTAAGCTAGCCGAGTTGTATATGGCCCGCATTGTGTGTCTTCATGGAGTACCTAAGAAGATAGTCTCCGATAGAGGAAGTCAGTTTACGTCTCTCTTCTGGAAGAACCTTCAAGAAGAGATGGGAACGAGACTAAACTTCAGTACTGCTTACCACCCTTAGACGAATGGACAAACGGAAAGAGTGAATCAGATATTGGAAGATATGCTTCGGGCATGCGTCTTGGATTTTGGAGGAACTTGGGACAAGAGTTTACCGTACGCCGAGTTTTCGTACAACAACAGTTATCAAGCCAGCCTTCAGATGTCCCCGTTCGAAGCACTATATGGACGTAAGTGTAGGACGCCTCTACTTTGGGATCAAAAACGTGAATTCCAAGTGTTTGGAACAGACATCCTTTGGGAAGCCAAAGAGAAGATACGGATTATCAGAGACCGGCTCAAGACAGCCCAATCACGACAGAAGAGCTATGCGGACAATCGACGTCGAGATCTAGCTTTTGAAGAGGGAGACCACGTTTACCTTCGAGTCACACCTCTCTGTGGTACTCAATGGTTTAACATGAGAGGAAAGTTTGCCCCTCGATATGTTGGACCTTTTCCCATTATTCGACGCCAAGGCGAAGTCGCTTTTTCAGTTGGAACTGCCACCCTCACTGGCCGGGGTACATGACGTGTTTCATCTATCTCAACTAAAGAAGTGTCTTCGAGTCCCGACCGAGCAAGTAGACCTTCAGCAGTTGGATGTTCAAGAGGATCTAACCTATGTGGAAAAGCCCGTCAAGATATTGGAAGTCAAAGAAAGGACCACAAGAAGTCGCATCATCCGCTTCTGCAAAGTCCAGTGGAGCAATCACCCCGTAGAGGAAGCTACGTGGGGAAAAGAGGAAGAACTCAAGGCACAGCATCCAGAGCTGTTCAAAGATTGATCCGAATCTCGAGGACGAGATTCTCTGTAAGGGGGATAGGATTGTAACACCCCAAGATTTAAAAGGAAATAAAATAAAATAAATATATTTCTGGATTTTATTATTAAAGAAAACCCTAAAAAGAGCCCTATTAAAGCCAAACAGGGAGAAATAATCACAATTTGGACTTGAAAACTTTATGGAATAAACTAGAGGACAAGACATAATTTTAGAAATTTTCACAAATTTTTATCAACAGTGATTCCACCCTTAATCAATTAAATGAATTTCTGGGTTTATTTTAAATTAGAAAACATTTATTATTCTTAATGGGCCTCAACCTCGAATTCTCTCCAGCCCAGCCCAGTCCAGCTGTGCATCACTGACTGGTGGGGCCAACCTGTCGGCACCGCCCCCCTTCCCTCTCTCCCGCCCACACTCCGCCTGTCCCACCCGTCAGTCGCACTCGCGCGCCCCCCGCCTCTGACCGACATGGCCCGCCTGTCGGCCCCTTCTTTTTCTGTTTCGCCCGCTGACAGGTGGGGGCCACATGTCAGAATCTTCGTCTTCGTTGAAAGGGGATCCCCCCTTCCATACCGGTGACCCCCTTGCCAAATCCCGCCGCCGGCCGCCCAATTTCGTCGATCTGACCACGGATCCATCCTAATTTTCGGGTTTCCTCTCTGTTTCGACTCTGGCGAGCCCTCACCGATGATTCGAGCCTCCGCTGCCCTCACCAATGACACCACTATGACCGCCATCTCCCACCCATCACCGGCCTCGCCTCCGTTGGGCCAGGACGTCGTCGGAACACCGCCGCCGCCGCCAACCCGAGGGACCCTCATCGCCCCTCCTCGACACCGGCCGCTGTCAGCTCACCGCCGCCACCACCGTCAGTACGCCCGTACTCCCCATGATCCCCACTTTCCGTTTTAGGCCTTAGCTTGGCCAGGGAGCCCTCGCCGGCGCCGAAATTCCTCATCGTTGCGTCGCCGGAGCTGGGAACGAAGGGGGTACAAGCCCCTTATGCCCTTGCCGTGTCGGATCGCATCGTGGCCATCCAATCGTGATCGGAGGGCTACGATTAAATCCCTTCGGGATTTATTCCGGGCCCTCGGATCCGGTCAAAGCGGTACCATGCGATCCTGGTCGTTGATCGTAACTTAAAAACTTGACTCAATCTGGTGCGTCCACGCGTACCCGTCCTGGCCATCCGATTTCATTTAAAACATCCCGCCTCGCGCCTAGCCGCTTGATCTGGATCGGACGATCTAGATCGATCTGGTCCATGCGCACAGTGCGCTTGTCCACCGTGGGCCTGGCTCACTGTAGGACCAAAAGTAGCGACAAGAGGGGGGGTGAATGGGCGCCTAAAAATTCTTTCGAATCAATGGCCTGCTCCCAATACCCAACGCACCTCTAAAGACTAAACAACACAGAAAGAACAGATCGCCTAAGTCTAAAGGTATCTAGCCTAGAAGCAACTATTGATAAACTTCGAAGAAGACGGAAGCAAACACTGAGCGAAGTCTAACAGAAAGACAAGCTTCGAAGCCTACTTCGAAACCTATCGAAGTATGGACTTTGTAGAGCTCGAGTCGGAGTACCTTCGCACAGCCGTTCGAAGTATGAGACGCTGACAGTTCAAAAAGTACTTCGAAGCTAGCAACTCAGGACATAAAACGAAGTTCGAAGTTCAAACGAAGCCTTCGAGTACATCAGATCGAAGCCTGCTTCACGGAGCTGAGGGGCTTCGAACAGAGAGGGTGGCTTTGCCAGAAAACAGTCAGAAAAGGTACTCAGCCCTGTCAACTTCGATCAAAAAGCTGCGCAGAAAAGCAAAAAGCTGGTACTAGTGTACTGTTGCTACAGTGTAGTAGTACTACTTGCAACAGCAAGAACTAGTACTACTTGCTTGAAGAACACACGCAACAAAGAAGCTTCTGTTCCGAATAAACTCAAGCTGCGCACGTAGACCGAAACATTTACTCCACAGAACAAACGTTGCACTTCAAATGAAATCAACAGGGAATAAAGATTCACAGCAACATGAAGAACAGCAAAATGTAGTAATGGAAATGGCTTGAGAATAAGCCTGGCGGCGCACAGCAAGAGAGAGAGAGAGAGAGACAAAAATGACCCAATAGAGTAGGCAATAATTTCAGCAAAAAGGGGTAGTCCAACCCTAGGGATTGGGGCCCTATTTATAGGCTGCCCAATGCTAGGAATATTCCACCAGCCCCTTAGGGTTTTTCATAGACTCAAGAATAAAGGAAAAGACTATACTTCCCTTAGGTATTTTTACAGACACAACTAACTGACTGTGGGCCTAGAGATACAGATGACTTATCCAGAAGCTAAGTTTTCGTAGCGACTACGGCTTCTCTTCTGGACAGTCGGATACAAGATCGACGGTTGTCAGTTTTGCGCCGAAACTGACAAAGCCTCCACCGGCTTTGCACCAGGTACCCGGATTGGGCCGGCCCGACTCCGCATCTCTCTCAGCCAGGCAATCGCTCACCGCCCGTGTACCTGAGTCAGTCCTGGTCAACAGCCCAGTGGGTCTTCTGCTGCTTCTGGCCCATGTACCCGGATTGGGCCAGCCTGACTTCACAGCCTCCTCTGCCCGATAGTCGCTCAGTGCCCGTGTACCTGAGTCACACGTGGCCCATGAAACGACAGATCTCTTCTTCTTCTTCTGTCCTCTTTGACTTTCGTTGACAATGACTCATCACTTCTGGAGCCATGAGGCCCACGCTATTCAGCATGACTCCTCAATCTCCCCCTTGATGAGTGCATTGTCAACACTCCTCTTTTCAGCTCTTCAGCACCTGCGAGCAAATGTGGAAACACGAGAACAAAAACACAAGAAAACAAAGAAGAAGAAAAAACAAAGTAAAAGTTTAACCCTAATGACCAAAAGCCGAACAAAAGCAAGAAACGGTCATTATGGTTAATCAAAACGTAAAAAACTCAAAATGAGTGCGATTTCAGAACAACAAGGATATCAACAGAGTAAGACCTCCCCCTTAAACTCTGATCCCAAATTTTCTCCCCCTTGTTGACAAGTGAACTCATCAAGCACTCAAAAGAGACACAGACTCCCCCTAAAATGCAACTCCCCCTCAAAATATGCAGTGAATTCAACTGGAGTGCATAAGGAGTGTCGAAAGCATGCTTCTCAAATATGATTGACTGCAATTACAACGTCTAACAAGTATAGCAAAAAGACATACTGTCTGAGACACATGGTATGATCAGTGCAACAAATGATATCTAAGGTAAGTCATTAGCACGCATTTTTCAATTTTTGCAAACAAAAGCATCACCACATTTTCCAGTAAACAAGCAGGGTAAAGCATGAGATGCAAAAGCTAACTGATATCTACCAAGATAAGCATTGTCCAAATCAAAGTTCTTCAGCAAACTTGTTATCATTTCAATTTTCAAGCGTTTTCTTTTTCCTTTTTCATTTTTGCCAGGGGTTATTTGCATGTCAAACCTTATGCTGACCGACCAAGTCAAGCCTAGGCCAGAACTGGACCATCAGAAGCTTAAGACATTGGTCTTGGCATACATTACACTGTCCTAGTTCATACCAAAGTGCTATGGTACGCAGTCCAGAACAATGCAATGTGACAAAACAAACCCACCTGGATCTTTTCAAGTTATGCATAAAAAGGCATGGAATTTTCATTTTTCTTGATTTTTATAGCACATTTCCATGTTATAAAGCAGAAAGATGTCCAAGTTGCATGTTTGCATCTAAGTCAGGAACTAGCTACAAGGCATGTAACAGACAGCAAGAACATTCAGCCTACACATGCTAGTTACCAGAAGCAATGGTGATCATTTTTCAAATTTTAAAGCATAAAAGCCATGCATATGACAGATATCAGACATATCAAGTGAACTGAACCAAGGCATGATTAAAGATAAGTATTCAAAAGCATGTACCAGCTAGATTAAGTAAAGCAGTTCAATCATATAACAGAAGCAGCTCTAAAGTGTGATATGTGAATATGCAAGTTATGAACACACACAAAAAGACTCAAGAAAACAGTAAAGAAGAAAGAAAACTAACGCAAAATATCCTAGAAAGGATACACAACACCCAAATCCCCTCGTAAACGCTCAAAGGTAGACTGATCTAGGGGTTTGGTAAAAATGTCAGCCAACTGATGATGGGTATCAACATGAACAAGGTCAATGACACCTTTATCATATTGATCCCGCAGAAAGTGAAAGCGCACATCAATATGTTTGGTTTTTGAATGGAGACATGGGTTTTTCCCTACACTAATTGCGCTGGTACTTTCGCAAAACAAAGGAACTCTGGTAGGAAAGAATAACCCAAAATCTCGCAGAGTGGAAATCATCCAAACCAACTGTGAGCAGCAACTAGCAGCAGCTACGTACTCAGCCTCTGTGGTCAAAAGCGCAACTCCAGATTGCTTTCGAGAAGACCAAGAGACAAGAGAAGAACCAAGAAACTGGCAAGTACCAGAAGTCGACTTGCGATCCAACCGGCACCCACCAAAATCGGCATCCGAAAAGCCAGATAAATCAAGAGATGATGAAGCTGAATAGAAAAGACCAAGATCGGGCGCATAAGTGAGATACCTGAAGATGCGCTTGACAGCCTGCCGGTGAGACGTGCTTGTGGTGAAGACTGAAAACGCGCGCAAAGTCCCACGGCGAACTAAATGTCTGGTCTGGTCGCCGTTAAGTACAACAGCGAACCGATCATCCCTCGAAACTCTCTCTCATTGACCTTGACGCCGCTCTCGTCGTTGTCCAATCCTCCAGACGTGCCCATTGGGGTCATCTGCGGCTTCAATTCACCACCAAAGTCAAATTTTTTCAACATGTCACGAGTGTACTTACCTTGGTTGATGAAGGTGCCGTCCTTGGTCTGCTTGATCTGGAGCCCTAAGAAGTACTTGAGCTCACCCATGAGGCTCATCTCAAACTCACTGTGCATCTGCTCAGAAAACTTGGACACAAGATCATTAGTAGTACCGCACAAGATAATATCATCCACGTAAATCTGAGCGACTAAGAAATCTGAAGCATCTCTGAGCAAGAAAAGAGTTTTGTCCACAGAACCCATCACAAAGCCCTTTCCCAACAAAAATTGCTTTAACCGGTCATACCAAGCCCTGGGGGCTTGCTTCAACCCGTATAAAGCTTTGTGCAACTTAAAAACATGTCGAGGAAACTTAGGGTTCTCAAAACCGGGGGGCTGCCTAACATAAACTTCCTCCTCTATGAACCCGTTCAGAAAGGCACTCTTAACGTCCATTTGAAAAAGCTTAAAACCCTTCGAAGCGGCAAAAGCTAAGAGAATGCGAATGGACTCAAGACGGGCAACAGGGGCGAAAGTTTCTTCAAAATCAATACCCTCTTTCTGGCAAAAACCCTGGGCAACTAGTCGGGCTTTGTTGCGCGCCACAACCCCATCTTCACCTTGTTTGTTTTTGAACACCCACTTGATGCCTATGGGGTTGCATCTTGGTGGCGGCTCAACTAGTGTCCAAACCCAATTTCGGACAAAGTTCTCAAGGTCTTCTTGCATAGAATTAATCCAATTAGAGTCAGAAAGAGCATGAGAAACATCTCTGGGCTCAAAAGATGCAACAAAAGCAGATTCGGAAAACACAGCAAGAGAGTTACCAGACGAACGCAAAGTTCTCTCAATCAAATCACCAATGATGAGCTCTGAGGGGTGATCACGCTGAACTGCTCGGGTTCCCTGGTGATCTGAAGTCACCTCACTGGAGTCAGCAGCTGACACCTCTGGACTCGACTGAGGGGGCTCGATCGTAGTGGAAGAAGTGATCAGAGGTCCACCCTCATCCTCAGTCAAAGTCTCAGAAGGTGTGGGCTCTGCAGGGAGTGCAGAAGGCCCACCCTCATCAGCAGCTGGAGTATCCTCATCTTCCTCGAAGATGGACTCTCCAAGCTCATCATCACCAGGAGGCTCAAACGAAGGAGTCAAAGAAGGCAAGGACTCATCAAATGAAACCTCACAAGTCTCAACAAGCAGCTGGGATTCGAGGTTCCAAACACGGAAGCCTCGAGAATGCAAAGCGTATCCAAGAAAAACACCATCCCAGCAACGAGACTCAAACTTGTCCAAATGCCCTCCCTTCTTGAGCACAAAGCACTTGCAGCCAAACGCTCGCAAGTGGCTCACCTTGGGCTGTCTGCCAAACCGCAACTCATATGAGGTCTTACCAAGGTAAGCTCTAAGAAAAATGCGGTTGGCCAGATAGCAAGCCGTGTTCATGGCTTCAGCCCAAAAACGCCTAGGAGTCCTGTGCTCATCGAGCATCGTCCTGGCCATCTCGACTAGCGTGCGGTTCTTTCGTTCCACAACGCCATTCTGTGGGGGAGTGCAAGGAGAAGAAAACTGATGGTCAAGACCTTGATCACTACAGAAACTGACGAACTGAGAATTTTTGAACTCAGAACCGTTGTCAGAGTGAATTGCTCGCATCCGACCATTGTTCTCATTCTTCAGCTTCAAAATCAGGTCATGAACAAACTGAAAAGTTTCATCCTTAGACTCCAAAAAGAAAACCCACGAGAATCGAGAAAAGTCGTCAACAATGACAAGTGCGTACCACTTCCCACCGACTGAACGTACCCGAGCTGGACCAACAGTGTCCAAGTGTAAAAGCTCGCCCGGATACGAAGTCATCACCTGAGTCACAGGTGAGTGAGAAGTGGCAACCATTTTCCCATGACGACAGGGATGACAAACTAGATCCTTTTCCATCTTAAGCTTGGGCAATCCTCGGATGAGGTCCATAGAGCTTAACCTGACTAGCAGATCAAAACTCAAATGACCTAACCTCCAATGCCACTTCCAGAGCTCAGAGGAGGATCCAGCAATCAAACAGCGAGAAGGGCCAAAAGAACTAGAGAAGTTAATTCGAAAAACTTTACCGAATGGTAAAATCTGGCAAATCAAAGATCCTCTAGAATCAAACACCTGCCCTTCTTAAAACGCACTTCCAAACCATCTTCAAGAAGTTGCGAAACAGAAATCAAATTGAAGTTCAAATTTTTAACCAAAGCAACATTCTTCAAAGAGAAATGATCTGAAATGCGAATAGAGCCTATGCCACTTACCTTCCCTTGACCACTGTTCCCGAACGTGATGTACTCTTTGGAGCTCGGGGGAGTGAGACTGGAGAACCATCTGCGATGTCCCGTCATGTGGTGTGAACACCCTGAGTACATGATCCAAACATCATCCAGTCCCAGATCCTGCACAATCAGTGGTTGTAAGTGGGAGCAAATGGTCCGGCACTAGGTTTAGCAAAAGAGCTAAACCAGTGTCGAGCCATCTGCTCAAAAGACGGAAAGCAGAAATCATCATGAGAGTTCGGACCAAAACGCGGCTCAAAGCACGGTCCTTGGTTCTGCCTAAACCTGTGGCCACGAGGTCCAGGACCGTAGCCAAAATGGCCTGGAGCTCTGCCGGAACGACTACCACCAACTGGAGCACGGGCAACAAAGTCGTCTCCTCTACCACCACCTACACGACGCGGCCTAGCCTCCAACCTCTCCCCGCGTCGAGGAACACGTAGTCTACCACCCTGCTGGTAGAACTGCTCCTGATCACCACGAGCCCTCTCTGCTCTCTCAACTCGCTTCCTTCTGAAGCAAAACTCCGCAAGATGCTCGTCTCTCTGACAGTACTCACAATGATAGGTGGGCTTCTTGGGGTGTGGTTGAGGCTTGGGATTCTTGGTCTTAGTGGTGTTAGGTGTAGTCTTCTTGGGCTGAGAGGGTCCAGGAAGAGAGTCTAGAGGAGTGTGGAGAAGTTTGGGCTTTGGAACTCAGATGGGTTTCTTGGGTGGAGCTCTGGGTGGTTCATGGATCACTCCATCCTTGGGCTGACAAGCCTGGGAAGACTCAGTGGAATGGGTCTTGGAATATCTCTGCTCAGGAGTCATTTTACTCCACTCCACTGCCCGGCTAATGGCACTCTCAAAGTCAGCCTTGGTGTAGGTGTAACCTACCCCAAACCCATCCTGCCTCTTAAACTGCTGGATCATCATGCCGAGCTGTGGCTCTCGGGCACTGATCCAACTCAGGATAGATCGGAGGTAAAAGTTCTCATTCTGAGAAACAGCTAGCTCCTCTCTCAAGGAAGCTAGAACCTCCACCTGAGACAAGCAGGTCTCACACTCACTCTCTACTTGGACAGACTTCTCGGCTTTTAGCTTGATCAACTCAAGTCTAAGAGACAGGCAGTTCTCACAGATAGTGGGTGGAACTGACAATGTCTCAAGCTCTAGCCTAGTCTGCGCAAGCTCAGCTCTCAACCTCTCCAAATCACCCAAATGTTCATCGCCCTTGGATTTCAGCTCAGCTAAGGCAACTAGATGAGATGGGCAATCAACACAGGGTGCGACGACAGTGGCTTGAGCATCTTTCAGCTCTAGCTGAGCGCTTTCAAGCTCAGTGGCCAAAGCGTCCCTCTCTTCAACCCTTTCTGTGTACCTAGACTTCAGAGTTGACAGTTCACACAGAAACACCTCACACTTCGGGCACTCACTGCTATCACCCAAGCAAGGGGAATAAGATAGACTCTCAATTCTGCCGTTGGCCACGGCAAGCTCACTCTCTAACTCATCTATCCTCTTCTTAGCCCCCCTAAGCAGTTTTTCCCGATATTTCAACTCCTGATGATTGCTCTCAAGTAAATCAACGATTTCACGCTCATAAGATGATACCTTTTCGTTGTCATCGTCGGAGTCATCGGAGGAGCTCTCTTCTTTCTTATCCCCAAGAGCCATTGAACAGAAGCTCTTGCGGGATCTTCGGCGCTAGTGTGAGTGGCTCTTCGGTCTGTCCCCGAAAGCCATGAAGAAGAGGCCCGTCGGATCGTCCTTGTCCTTCCCCTTCCTGATGGAGATCTCCTCATCGCTTGAGCTCGATGAAGAGGAAGAAGACGTGGACCGCTTGGAGTAGCTCTTCTCTATTTCGGCGAAGAAGGCCTTGTCGCGCTTCTTGTTCTCTCGCCGGTAGTCCTTTAGGGCCTTCTTGAAGAATCTGGTCTTCGGCTTGCCCTTGTTGAAGGATGAGCTCTCGTGTTTGCCTGAGTCGTGGAAGCTGCCACCGGTGCCCTTCTTGTGTCCATTGTGCTTGGGGCAGTCGGTGATGAAGTGTCCTGGATCACCACACTCAAAGCATACGGATTTTGTGCCGTGTCTTTTGAACATTCTCTTGTCATAGACACAACGCACCCGGTTGTTAAAAAGACACAAATCATCATCTCCCAACAACTCAAGCTGGTCCTCAGTGATAGACATCAAAGAGAACCCAGCACAACTCACAGAAGAAGGATCAACAGAAGGTGTAGCAAGAGCCAGAGATTTTGATCCAGAACCAGTGAGATTTGATCTCAGCTGGAGATCAACCTCAGTAGCCTTCAGCTTGCTAAACAACTCAGAAATGGTCAAGGTATCATAAGAAGTACTCTCAATGATAGAAGATACCTTGATCTCCTAGATCTTTGGGTCCAAGGTATGGAGAACCTTGAGCGCCTGCTCATGATCTGAGACTAACTGAGCACCCTCAGCCTTGTTGTCCCGAAGCTTGTTTATGATCGACTGAAAACGACCAAACAAAGCCTCAACAGATTCACCCGGCTTCTGTGTGAAATTCTCATATTCACGCTAGTAGGTCTGATAGAGCCGAGCCTTGACCTGTGCTGTTCCCTCATGGTGTGCCTTGAGGGTAGCCCAAATCTCTCTCGCAGTGGAGAGATGGCTCACACGCTCAAACTCAGTGGGACCTAAACTAGAGAAAAGAATGTTCACAGCCTTACTGTTGCTCAGATGCTGAGCAATGATACCAGCAGTACCATGCTCAGCGACTAGCAATATGACAAACGTGGTGTGAACGCAAATGTCCCAAATGTCCGAACCCTGGCTCATGAGATAGGCTCGCATGCGAGTCTTCCAATAGTTATAGCCATAGGCTTCCAAGGACGGGACCTTGCCAGGAGACGTCATGGTCACTACTGGGGTTTAGAACCAGTTAAGGTATGGAAAAACACTAACCTTGCTCTGATACCACTTGTAGGACCGAAAGTAGCGACCAGAGGGGGGTGAATGGGCGCCTAAAAATTCTTTCGAATCAATGGCCTGCTCCCAATACCCAACGCACCTCTAAAGACTAAACATCACAGAAAGAACAGATCGCCTAAGTCTAAAGGTATCTAGCCTAGAAGCAACTATTGATAAACAGAGAAATGCCAATGTAGTGCTAATAGACAGATAAACAGTATACAAAAGACAAGGCAAGATAAGCTTCTCAGTAATAAATGCACAAGGAGTGAAATGAGAAGTTACCGTTCAAAATCTGTCTCCTGTTCGAAACTTGTCAAAGCCTGCTTCGCAGTGTCGAAGCCTGCTTTGCTGTGCCGAAGCCTGCTTCGGAGGTCGAGGCTGTTCGAGGTTGAGCGAAGGTTGAAGTTGACGTGCCGAAGGCTTGTTTGGTCTAGCCTAGCTCGTGTTACAGAGTGCGAAGTATGCTTCGTAGCGAAGTGTGCATGTATCGAAGCTTGCTTCGAACAGTATACTTTGAAGCACAACCTTCGAACACGTCACACACAAAAACTACCTTCGAAGGAGAAGCGAAGGCTGACACGCGACAGAGAACCAAAACGAAGCCTACACTCTACCTTCGAACAAACACATCGAGGACCTTCGAAGAAGACGGAAGCAAACACTGAGCGAAGTTGAACAGAAAGACAAGCTTCGAAGCCTACTTTGAAACCTGTCGAAGTATGGACTTCGTAGAGCTCGAGTCGGAGTACCTTCGCACAGCCGTTCGAAGTATGAGACGCTGACAGTTCAAAAAGTACTTCGAAGCTAGCAACTAAGGACATAAAATGAAGTTCGAAGTTCAAACGAAGCCTTCGAGTACATCAGATCAAAGCCTGCCTCACGGAGCTGAGGAGCTTCGAAAAGAGAGGGTGGCTTCGCCAGAAAACAGTCAGAAAAGGTACTCAGCCCTGTCAACTTCGATCAAAAAGCTGCGCAGAAAAGCAAAAAGCTGGTACTAGTGTACTGTTGCTATAGTGTAGTAGTACTACTTGCAACAGCAAGAACTAGTACTACTTGCTTGAAGAACACACGCAACAAAGAAGCTTCTGTTCCGAATAAACTCAAGCTGCGCACGTAGACCGAAACATTTACTCCACAGAACAAACGCTGCACTTCAAATGAAATCAACAGGGAATAAAGATTCACAGCAACATGAAGAACAACAAAATGCAGTAATGGAAATGGCTTGAGAATAAGCCTGGCGGCGCACAGCGAGAGAGAGAGAGAGACAAAAATGACCCAATAGAGTAGGCAATAATTTCAGCAAAAAGGGGTAGTCCAACCCTAGGGATTGGGGCCCTATTTATAGGCTGCCCAATGCTAGGAATATTCCACCAGCCCCTTAGGGTTTTTCATAGACTCAAGAATAAAGGAAAAGACTCTAATGCCCTTAGGTATTTTTACAGACACAACGGACTAAGTGTGGGCCTAGAGATACAGATGACTTATCCGGAAGCTAAGTTTTCGTAGCGACTATGGCTTCTCTTCTGGACAGTCGGATACAAGATCGACGGTTGTCAGTTTTGCGCCGAAACTGACAAAGCCTCCACCGGCTTTGCACCAGGTACCCGGATTGGGCCGGCTCGACTCCGCAGCTCTCTCAGCCCGGCAATCGCTCACCGCCCGTGTACCTGAGTCAGTCCTGGTCAACAGCCTATTGGGTCTTCTGCTGCTTCTGGCCCATGTACCCGGATTGGGCCAGCCCGACTTCGCAGCCTCCTCTGCCCGACAGTCGCTCGCTGCCCGTGTACCTGAGTCACACGCGGCCCATGAAACGGCAGATCTCTTCTTATTCTGTCCTCTTTGACTTTCGTTGACAATGACTCATCACTTCTGGAGCCATGAGGCCCACGCTATTCAGCATGGCTCCTCACTCACCGTGGACTAAATCCCATTTTCTGTTTAAATAAAATTCTAGAAAATAGGTTAAACTTTGAAAATTCATAACTTGCTCATTTTAACTCCAAATTTCACCATTCCAATTTTATTAAATTCAGCATTTTATTCTCTACACATCAATGCCATAAAATCAGTATGTTACTTTAGCACAAAATAATCTTATGAATTAAATAAATAAAAACCCCTTAGGGATAAATTAATAATTCATGAAATAAATTAGGAAAAACCCCAAAACTTTAACCTTTGATATTATTAATATAACTTCAGCACAATAAAGCTCAATTCACATATTTAAATCATAAAACTTGTGTGCTTATGTTTTGTGATGCTTTATTGAATGTATTGTTTACTTTTTCCGTATGGAGAAGACTACGAGTTCGTCGAGGAACTGGAGTTCTATCCCGAGGTTCCACCTTCACCCTTTGCTGATCAAGGCAAGTCACAACCCCATTTTGATCATCATTGAGCCCATGTTTTAAAAAATTATCGCTATAACTCATAGGTTAATATTGCATTAGTCAAATATCAAGCCCTACACTTATATTTATTAGATCCCCGTCCTTGTGTGCAAACCCAAGCCATGCTAATTGAGCCTTAACTCCTTGTCACTCTACTATAAAAGTATTAGCTAGTGCCCAATGTACCGGCACAACTGCTATAGGATAAAAAGAATGAGTCTAAGATAGATTGATTCTACTATATGAAATTTCCCCGTTATTCTTTTCTCTGGACTTTGTTGGAGTTGGCTATGTTATAAGTATGGTGGGTTCCGGGTGCAAGCTAGGGCATTGGTTGGTCACACCCGAGGCACTATAAGGACCGGTCTGCGGGATCTTTTGCAAAGCACTTCCGTACCAACCACAAGTCTAATGGGTAAGTCCTAACTAAAAGTATGGAACAATCCGAATCGATGCACCATAGTGGAGGGGGCAAGGGGCAACCTGCGGGTGACTTGTACCGACGTGGCTCAAGGGGGGTATGGTGAGGCTCGACGCGTCGGGACACCATATGAAACCCATAAGAGGGTGCTGTCAGGTCGAGGAGGATCATATGGAAGGTTTTGGCATGAGTTCCCGTAGTATGGGTCATCTCGTTACACTTTGGTGTAAGTGATGAGTGCGTGCCTTGTGGGTACAATGGTACATCTCTGATCAGAGTATTTAATCTTTTCGAAAAGCAGAGCCCACGGTCAAGGACGGGTTGTGTGACTACTCGTAGTTAGTTTACAATTGTTTGAATGGTTGAGTTATTCATGGCATGTAAGGACTGTTGAGCGAGGTGGGGCTAACTGTACCCCTCGAGTTAGAAGATGATGATGCATACACATGTTTACGTTTCAGTACTAATAAATTGTTCACATTTAATTGCTTTACAAATTATGCTCTTTGGCAAAAATTAGCCACTATCTCCCTTGTTATTACCTTGCATTATATTTGCATTCGGTGGCTTGCTGAGTACATTTGTACTCACCCCCGTTGACTTACACCCCCAGAGCCCGTCTACTACGAGGAGGATGAAGGTCTGGAGTAGCGACCCAGTCAAGGCGAGACTGGAAGGAGGCGTTCATCTAGGACCCTTTGTTTTATTAGTTTCTCTTCATCTTTATTCACTTTTGTACTAATACGGTCTACGAACCAGAAATGATTGCTCGTATTGTACGTGGTCGCATGATGAACGTCTTGTTTTTATTGATTTTTTATGGAATTTCAATAAAGGTCCCGATTTATTAAATCGGGGCGTGACAGCGTGGCAGCTAGGTACTTAGTCATTGCTGGTGCGAGCAATTAAGAATGTGAAGGAGTGCGCCTTTGGCGGCTTCAGACGCTTATATCGCGTCAATCGAAGGCCTCTTTTGGGCTTCGAACGCATTAATTTGAAGCGAAGCAAGGCTTCAGCATACTCAAATTAAGCGAAGCATGGCTTCGGCATGCTTTGATTTGGTTAATATGCACGAGCAAGGCTCCAAAGTGCACTTAGATTTTAGGTGAACCATGACTTTGGTATGCTTAAATCTTAGATTAGATTACGTCATGCGAGGCGAGGCTTCTTGATCTTAATCCTATAATGAATGGAAGGAATAGATGGTGTGGATTCACAAAACCTGTGATGGGTTGAGCCACCTACGACTCTGGGTTACCTACGACCCTGGGCCACCTTCGACCCTAGGATGCATCAGGCCGGAGCCTGGAATCCCGGACTCGTCGAGCTGTTGCCCGGAAGTCCTGGACACCTCGAGCCGTCGCTCGAGGGAGTACTAAAGCCCACTGCTTCGGGCCAAGAGGCGCTGTGTAGCCTTCGGAGGGGTGCTCTAGATTTGTAAAGCGAAGCAAGGCTTCAGTTTTGATAAGGTGAAGAAAGGACTCGATTTTAAATGCAAAGCAAGGCTTCGATTTTCAAATGTGAAGCAAGGCTTCGATTTTTAATAGAGTGGAGCAAGGTTTTGCTTTAAAGGCGAAGTAAGACTTCGGTTTTAAGGCAAAGTAAAACTTCAATTTTAAGACAAAGTAAGACTTTGATTTTTTACTGAAATAATTACAAATTTTCACAGGGAAGCGGGGCTTTGGGCTGTGTACATACCTCGGGGAGCGAGAGTGAAGAGCTTGCCTCATAGCCCCTAGGGCTTCGGAGGCCTTTGGTGCGCGCGTGGAGCCCCTTGCCTAAGGGTGCACTCCAAAGCGCGAGGAATGGTCGAAGGAGAGAAAGGCCTTCGAGCTGCACTCGAAGCCCCTTGCCGAAGGGTGCGTGGAGCTAGAGGACTCTGAAGCTCCCCCCTCAAACGCACTTCGAGACAAAAGTAGTGGCAGAGAACTTAGCTTTTAGTACTAAGTTCCCCACGGACGGCGCCAACTGTTGTAGCAATTGTGTTAGCTACAGCAGGTTTCTGTGTGTATATTGTATAGAGTGAACCTCGAAGGGTTCTCACAGAGGGAGATAGAATTTATACTGGTTCAGGCCTCCCCGAAGGGATAATAGCCCTACGTTCAGTCTGCAGTGGATTTGGCATAATTTTGCCTCCTTCCAGCTTGTCTATTACAAAGGCATGGCCCTGCTTTTATAGGCACACGGGCCAAAGGAAAATTCTAAATTGCCCTCTATACACTCTAGGCTTTATAGGGGTAGAAAGGGAAAAAGACTAGGCTACTGTACATGCAGCTTTACAGCTTTATAGACGTGTCAGATAAACATCACTTATGGGCATCTAAACGACATACCAAGGGCGAGGGGACCCCGGTATGGTTTCACACTACAGTAGAGTTGAGATATTTCTTCTGGTTCGAAGTAGTGGCTGGAGCTCTTCAGGCAGAGACTGCGGCAAAGGCTCTGAAGGGCACTTCGAAGTGGACTCCGAAGTGCACTCCGAGCTGACTTCTGGAGGCTTAGCTTCGAAAAGGACCGGAGGGGGTCCGGAGATTAGCTCCAGAGAGCTCCTAAGGAAGCCCGGAGGCTTGTCTCCGGAGGACTCCGAAGAGAGCCCAGAGGCTTAACCTGGAGGGCTCTGAAGGGAGCCCAGAGGCTTGACTCCCAAGGACTCTGAAGGGAGCCCGGAGGCTTAACCTGGTTGTGGCCTAGAAATGGCTTCGGCAGGAGGGATCTTCATCATCTTCATGCTTCGGCAGTATTAGGCTCTGGGCCTGAGGCCTTCGGAAGCTGACGTCATTTGGCCCCTGTTTAAAGGAAAACTTATTTCCCAACAATTACTTAAACTTGTTAAAGAACGAAAAGAACTAAAACTTAGACTTGAATCTATTTTCACTGAACTTGCAATCTTAAAATCTAAGTCTGATGATGCTGAATGTGAGTCCTATCTTGTTGTTATGAGTGAACTTTCTCAGCTGCGTTTTACTCATGCTCAAACTGTTGAAAAACTTGAAATTACTGAACAACAGCTTTTGGAGGTGGAGTCTAGTCCTGCTGTCATCAACGAATGCATGAACTATCCTTTACTTATTGAAAGCATTAATTTGAGAGATAAGGATGTTGATGAACTTAATGCTAGATTGGAGAGTGCTGAGTGTTCTAAGGATGTGCAGCCAACTTGTCCCACCTACATCACCCTTAAGGACCAACTCACCTTTACAAGAGAGCAAGTTGAAAAATTGAAATGTGAGAATAATTACCTTCTCTTCGTGGTGGAAAAATGCACTGAAGGAAAAGGGTACTATGGATTTGCTTTTGGCTAAAACAAAAATGTGTGCTGATAGGGCATGTGTATATCAAGGTTCATGAAAATTCCATTTTGTAAGCTTTCGGGGGTCAATATGTGCTGCTAGGTATCGCTATTGATCAGTGAGTCGGAAACAGTTTCCGGTGAACAACCATTAATGTATGAACCTATCAGGTCACACACTTAAGGGGATGGATTAAAACATGCAAAGTGGGAGATTGAAGGTTATGCCCAAGAAAATTCCATGTATCAAAAGTTTCGATAGAGAGTTTAGGAAGTTCTGGTTATTTTTTGGTCTCGATATATAGAGAAAATGTTGCTTCGAAAGTTCCGATATGGTAACAGAAGTTCCGACGAGCCAGAAGTTCCTATTCAGAATCGGGGAATTTTTGTACTTATTGGAAGTTCCGATATGGTATCGGAACTTCTGAGGTGGGCAATAACAGATTGGATCTGTTGCGTGTCATACTGTATCACGAGACCTAAAATACCCTGTCAGAAGTTCCGATCCAGGATCGAAAGTTCCGACGTGGGCAAACAAATTGGATCTGTTATGTTTTTTAGGGTTTCGGGAAGAGCACGACCAGGGGGCTCTCAGCCCTATAAAAGAAGAGGAGGAGGACGTCTTAGTGCAAGCAATAAATGAACGCATCTCATAGTGTAGCATCTGAGGTCAAATATATAAAAATTAAATCTAACATAGAAATTATGCACCTTAACTTGTTTCCTCACAATCATGATCCTATCCCAACTGGTGATGTTCTCATCATTCTCCCCTCTTGAAATAGAGTCGTCCTCGACTCATACTCATCTTTTGCTCCCATTGTTGGTATCAATTCTGCAACGTTAAATGTGGAACTATCCCAAAACTTGGGAGGCAAGACAAAATTATAGTTATGTAATTCAACAGAACATAAAAAACGGGAGGCATATCAAATTTACACTTATGTAGCACAATATGAGATAAATACTTAGTGATAACTATGGGCAAAGTATAAACTATAGTAGTAAGAGAATAATAAGCAGTTTCATAAATCACAACATAGCACACATCTTGAGTATGAATTTAAGTTTGGTCAGTTTTATGTGCAAGGATAGAAGAATCTTTTAATTTGATTTCATGTTGAATTTTAGATCTAATATCAAGTTGTTTGCTCTCATTAGTTGCCATCTTGATATCATCTTTAACAATTTCATCAGAAGTTGAAAGTAACAAAGTAGATTTCACATCCTCATGCACAACGGTATAGTTATTAGTCCTATCATGGTGAAGTGCGTCATTATCAAATTGCAAAGGGTGTTCTATTATTTTAGCTGATGAAGCAACCTCAACAGGTACATGTAAGGACTTTTTACCTGACACCTCAACTCGTGTAGAGATGGAAGGCCATATTCTTGTTGATGTTGGTGCAGGTACATGTGCAGGTGCATGACGAACACTTGAAGAAGAGAAAGGCTTGGTTAGTGCCGGTGTGCTCGTCACTCGTGGTGGATAGGAGACTCTTGTCTTGTATTGTTGTTCCTACAATTCTTTCTCTACAATGATGGTAAGATGAAACAAACGACTAAGAATATTAAATTCTTTATAATAAACGATATCTCGAATCTCATGCCTCAATCCATCATAGAAGCACCACATCGTGTCCTCCGAGTACTCCACAATGGGTCATGCTCTCTTGAAGCTTAGCATAATACTCTCTCACAGACATGTTACCTTGAACCAAGTATTGTAGTTTCTTACACAATTCACGATGATAAGAAGGAGATACAAATTTACTATGCATAGCTCTTTTTAAATGACCCCATGTATCAGGTTGTAATTAAAGTTCACTTGTATCTTCCCACCATATTAAATCATGATTTTTAAGTATACCAGTTGCTTGTTTAACTCTATGTTGTTCAAGAACTAGATATAAGTTAAATTTATGCTCTACGGTCATCTCCCAATCTAGGTATTCTTCAAGATTATATTCACCAGAAAAAGATGGGATGGTAATCTTACTTTTGATAGAAGAAACATTGTTACCATGATTATGATTTGCCGTACCTCCCATACCTGCCATAGTTAGTAGAAAATAAAAAAACACTAGGAAAAAATATTAGTCCTATCAACTATTAGGTAGTGGAAGGTGCTCTCGCTCACACTCAAGCGTCTTACCATAATCTTACAAGGTTCTTACCATCGCATTGCAGTGGATGGCACAATCTTGGTCGTGGCACAATTCTTGATTGGTTAATGACTTCCAAAGAGAGTGGTATACGATTGCAAAAACTTAAGCTGCACCGATTAGAAGTATATATGTGCAGTCTAGGTAGTTAAACAAGAGTAATCTATATTGTGGAACATGATTCAGAAACATATAGTAATATTAAATAAGTATCTAGAGTACTTTACTAATTTCTGGTCTGAATGTGATCCCTATGACAACAAGGCTTAAATGAGATAGTGGTTGAGGCTCAAAGGATGGCTTATAAATTGATAAAATCAGCACAAAACAGTACCGAAAACAACACCGCACAAAACTTATATCTTTCAAGCTTATCCCTAAGTGCTCCTCCTTTTTTGATATTCTTATTTTTTTAGATATTTTTGAACTCTTTTTGACACTTTTTTGACTAGGAGCACAAAGAAGACAAACCAAGAAGATGTGATACAATTTTGCTGCAAAGAAGTGCTATGTAGGTAAATAAAGATGAGCTGAAAAAATCTGAGCAAGAAACTTCGGGGCTAGAAAACTCGATCTTTCCGGCCGAATTTATAAAAACTAAATTGGCGAACCTATCTAGCTAGGAAAACTTAGATCTAATTTTTTCTGTAGATTTCGAAAATGTATTTATTTGCCTTATTCGGAGTCCGTATGCAAAAGAAATGATTGTTTTATTAGAGGCAATCTGAATCAAGGTTTTGAGGTTCTAGTTCAGACGCGAATTGTAAATCAAAGGAGATTTATGGGTGGTGGCTAGTATAAGGGATTTCAAAAAAGGATCACAATACTAACCAGCAACCGGACTTGACTAAGGACACAAACTCAATATTACGAACTCTGAAACCAAAACATGTAAAGGCTAGGGATGGTCTTGGATTGGGGAAAACCTACGACTGAAAATTTTTTTGTTGGCTTTTTCGTGGACTATGGGATGTATATGAAATCAATCTAATCTAAGATACATGAACCTGATGGTAAACCAAACTCTAATACCACTTGATGGAGGAGGGGGGACCGATCTTCCGTCAGGTTGGGGATAAACAACGATTTGTGAAGAACTCAATGTTGACGATCCGGCTTCCGATCCATGAGATTGGCCCTTGCAATCGCTACACCACTGCTCCGTTGTTTATCAACCAAGAACAGCCTAATTGACCTCACAAAGAAGGCTAATCCTTGCCTGCGAATCGAAGAACACAAGCAAGAACGCAGAAAACATAATCGAACTGAAAATTCTATTGTAATCTACGAATTGGGGTTCACTTACAAATCCGACGAAGCGGTGGCTATCAAAGCAACATGTAAAATAAACCCCAAAACCCTAGATGGCTATAGAAACACCTTATATAGTAGTTTTGGACGCACCCCTAATGGGCTCAATAGGATACACGGCCCAAAGGCCCAATAACGCAGAAAACAGCATGCTGACAGATTCTGGACTCTATCTTGTTTTGACGATTCCTGTTGATATAAAATGAATTTTGTGGTGAAACTTGAGGCATTGGAAAGTTTACGAAGTTATCTTTCCGTGGCTTGATGGAACATCAAAAATGGAGTCTGTATGCATCCTGGGCAATGATTTTAGTATACGCTGCTCTTGGAATCCGAGTTGGACACGAATTGTAGTTGGATTGGACTCTCAAATTGGCTTGGACGTCCTTCCTGGTTCTTCTCTAACTCTTTATTTATCTATAAGTGATTTTCATCATCTCCATGGTTTCTAACAATAATAATAATATTAGGTGGTAATTTATTCCCAAGATAATGTACTAAGATACTTAGAAACGAGTTGACCTAGAGATTTAATCATCGTGCTCGAACTCGAATAATTGGATCTTGGTATTCATGTATGGCTGTATCATTGGTAGGGATGTCCTCATCAACCTAGCAACCCAAGAGTTCTCTCCTTCCTTTCTTGATATCAAACGTTGATGTCAACGATCCCCATCTCTCACCTGCAGTGCTAGCACGCTGCCGTGGGAGGTACTCCATCCCTGTACGTGTGGACTCTGTGGAGGCATTGCTCCAATAGTGACGCTCGTGGACATCTACATGTAAACGACTACGTCATCATCATCGATCGGATAGACAAAGGACTGCAAGGACGAAGCAAGGAGAGGCTTGACGCGCTGCTCCAATATCTTCTTTCGCTACACCTAGCGTGTCTCGTGCTAGAAGGTACCGATCTATGATCTCACACGCGCATGAGCCTAGTGTAGGACCGAAAGTAGCGACCAGAGGGGGGTGAATGGGCGCCTCAAAAATTCTTTCGAATCAATGGCCTTCTCCCAGCACCCAACGCACCTCAACAGAGAAACAGTAGAAGCAAAACAATCAACAGGTACTAATATAATCTAGCCTAAAATGACCGGTGTCCTAAATGAAACGACAACAACAAAGTGTTTCAAGGCAGATCAACAGTGCATTCAACTCATGAGCATTTCAAGCATCATAGCTACAATAATCACATGCATTTAATCAAACAAAAAAACTGCTGATGAAAAAGTTCTCTTACAGATAAAATAAAATGCACTAACAATACAGAAACATATCAATGACCAATCATAGTGCAATCAGAAATAAAATTATTGCAGCAATTAAATCTATCCAGAGATTAAATGCAAGTCCACGGAAATCGAGGAAAGTAATTACTATTCACTCTTGTCTCCTAGGCACATTCTTCCGAACAGTGGGGCCGCCTGCTGCACTCCACTTCATTGCAAGCGCCAGAGAAGCCATGCATCGAACACTTGCTGTGCAAGTGCATTGTTCTTCACGTATAGATCAGAGGAACTGTACTTCAAGAAAAACATGTGCAACGCTTGGTAGTCACAAACCGAAGGCCGGCTCGCACAGGGATTAATGCACAGGGCAACGGTGCACTTGCCATCACGCACATGCAGCAACCAAGGAGCACGGCAGTCGAGGAACAGGAAGACCCGTGCTTGCGTGCGCAATCCCTCCAACCATGCCAATGCTTCTCTGCAGACTTCGCCCAAGCGCCATCACGTGTTCCGCCGAACACCACACATGCGCCACACCGCCTCGGGAGCTCCTCCATTCGGTGCTGCCTCCCACGCACGAGATCAACCGGTGCCAGATGAAGTCTTGTCGCTGCTTTTCCTCAAACGACGCACCCTAACTCCATCTGGCCTGCTCCACCGCTCAAATCCAACCGGCTGCACGCGCTGCTCAAACGCGCACAGCACACAGGCGGCTGCTCCCGACCGGTGAAAACCAGCTGCGATGCCGCTGGCTTAGAGAAAAACCGGAGGAAGGGACTCTGGTAGAAAACCAGCGCCCACGCCCAAAGAAAAAAAACCGATGGGATTGGATGAACAGTGAGAAGCTCAAGAACACTATATATGGTGGCTATGAAGCAAAAAGATGAACTTAGAAATTTTCATTAAATAGAGTTAACCCTAACCCTAGAGGGTTGGGGCCTATTTATAGGCAACCCAACAAAGGGAAAAAGACAGATTTACCCCTAGGGTAAATTACACAGACAATGAAATAAACTAAAGAGACAAACGTGCCCTTAGGATTTTTATAGACTCGACTAACACAGACCGTGGGCCTAAAGGCAAAATAGTAAAATCCTAAATAAAGATAACGTGTTCTGTTGCGGAACTTTCGTAGCAGCTACGGCTTTACCTCAGAATAGTCGGATCCGAGATTAGTGGTCGTCAGTTTTGCGCCGAAACTGAGAAAGCGTCCACCGTCTTCGCACTGGGTACCCAGATTGGGCCAGCCCGATTCCGCGGCTCCCTCAGCCCTGCAATCGCTTACCGCCCATGTACCTGAGTCAATCCCAGTCAATAGACCAGTGGATCCTCTACCGCTCCTAGCCCATGTACTCGGATTGGGCCAGCCCGTGTACCTGAGTCACACATGGCCCAGACACGGTAGGTCTCGTCTTCTCTTCATCTTCTCTTGACTTCCATTGACAATCACTCATCACATCTGGAGCCATGAGGCCCATGATCTTCATCATGGCTCCTCAATCTCCGCCTTGATGAGTGCATTGTCAACACCCTCTTCAGCAACTTTTTAGTACCTGCAAAACACGTGGAAACACGAAAACAAAACACAAGAAGACAAAAAAGAAGAAAATAAAATAAAAGTTTAACACTAATGACCAAAAGCCGAACAAAAACCAGAAAGCGGTTGTAACGCCTAGATTTAATAAATCTGGATTTTTATTGAAATTCCATAGAAAATCAATAAAACAAGACGTTCATCACACGACCGCGTACAATATGCCAAGCATTCATGGTTCGTAGACCATATTATTACAAAAGTATTAAAAAAAGAGAAACTAATAAAATAAAGGTCCTAGATAAACGCCTCCTTCCAGTCTCGCCTTGACTGGGTCACTACTCTCATCCTCCTCGTAGTAGATGGGCTTTGGTGGTGTAAGTCAACGGGGGTGAGTACAATCATACTCCGCAAGCCACTAGATGCAAATATAATGCAGAGTAATAACAAGGAAGGTAGTGGCTAACTTTGCGGAAAAGCATATTTGTAAAGCAGTTAATGTGAACAAGTTATTAGTACAGAATTTTAAACATATGTATGCATCATCTTCTAACTCGAAGGGTACAGTCATCCCACCCTCGCTCAACAGTCCTTACATGCCATGAATAACACATTCATTCAAGCAATAATAAACTAACTGCGAGAAGTCACACAACCCGCCCTTGACCGTGGGCTCGGCTTTTCGAAAAGATTTAAACTCTGATCAGAGGTGTACCACTATACCCACAAGGCACGCACTCATCCCATACACCAAAGTGTAATGAGATGACGCATACCATGGGAACTCGTGCCAAAACCTTCTGCATGGAACGCACCAATTCGATAGCACCCTCTTATAGGTTTCATATGGTGCCCCGACGCGTCGGGCCAACACCATACCCCCCTTGAGCCTCAACGGTACAAGTCACCCGCAGGTTGCCCCTTGCCCCCTCCACTATGGTGCTTCAAGTTGGTACGATCCATACTTCCAGTTAGGACTTACCCATTAGACTTGTGGTTAGTATGGAAGTGCTTTATAACAGATCCCGCAGACCGGTCCTTATAGTGCTCCGGGTGCGACCAACCAATGCCCTAGCTTTCACCTAGAACCCACCATACTTATAACATAGCCAACTCCAACAGAATTCAAAGACAAGAATAACGGGGGAAATTCATATAGTAGAATCCAACTATCTATGACTCGTTCTTTTATCCTATAGTAGTTGTGTCAGTACATTGGACACTAACTAATATAATATTGTAGAGTGGCAAGGAGTTTAGGCTCAATAAGCATGGCTTGGGTTTACACACAAGGACGAGGATCTAATAAATATAATTGTAGGGCTTGAGATTAGACTAATGCAATATTATCCTATGAGTTATAGCGATAATTTATTAAAACATGGCTCAATTATGATAAAAATGGGGGTTGTGACTTGCCTTGCTCAGCAAATGGCGACGGTGGAACCTCAGGGTAATACTCTGGATCCTCGACGGTGTCGTAGTCTTCTTGATACGAAAAATTAAATACAACATTCAATAAACAATAAAAATATCACAAAACATAAACATACATGTTTATGGTTTTAAAAAGGGGAATTAAGCCTTAATATTCTGAAGTTATGTTGAAAACATTAAGGGTTAATTTTTTAGGGGTTTTTCTGAATTATTTATGGAGTTATGAATTTATTCCTAAAAGGATTTTTATTTATTTATTTAATGGAAATATATTTTGAAAAATAAACCTACTGTTTTTATGGCATCAAAATGTAGAGAATAAAAAGATTGATTTAACAAAATTTCAATGGTGAAATTTAGAGTTAAATTGAACAAGTTATGAATTTTCAAAGTTTAAACAATTTTTCTGAATTTTATTTCAACTGGAAATGGGTTCTGGTCTACGGTGAGCCAGGCTCACCATGGACTAGCGCACTATGCGTGTGGACCGATAGGGGTTGAGTGGCAACGGACGGCCCAGATGGCCCCGTACCGGTTTGGCGCAGATGGACGGCCATGATTAAATCCCACGAGGAATTTAATCCCTGCTATCCAAGCGCAATCGTGCGGCCAGGACTTCGTCCAGCTTGGCACGCGCTGAAAGGGTAAGTACCCCCTTCGTTCCCGACTCCGGCGACGCAACGACGAGCAATTCCGGTGACGGCGAGGGCTACCTGGCCTAGCTAGGGCTAAAATCGAAAGAGGGGGCCACGAGGAACACGATGGTACCGGCGGTGGTGAGTTGGCGGCGACCGGCGATGAAGAGGGTGATGGAGCTCCTCGGGTTCGACGACGGTGGCGGTCTCCAGTGGTCTTCACGGCCAATGAAGGGGAGGACGATGATGGGCGGTCGACGATGGTCCCGAAGGCATCGTCGGCGAGGGCAGCGGCGGCTCGAGGCGTCGGCGAGCGGCGGCCGGAGGTGAAGCAGAGCAAACGGCCAAAAAACGGGTGGTGGCGCTATGGAGTGCACTGGCTTGGGCTGTAGCGGCGTGGCGAAATGCGGTGGCTTGAAGGGGTTTAAATAGGGGGCTCGCCGGCGTAAACTAGGAAGGGAACCGAGGGTTTCCTTAGCTCTCTGACGAGGGTTTCCATATGTACGGGCTAGCTTCCAAATAGGCTAAAACGCGTCGGCTATAGTTGGTAGGTGATCGCCGGGGTCGGAGGAAGGCAGTCCGGGGCGAATCTCGGCGGATAGAGGCGGCCGGCGGCGGAAAAAGGAAGGGTGTCGCCGGTAGATGGAAGGGGGGATCCCCTTCCATCGAAGACGAAGCATCTGACAGGTGGGTCCCACCTGTCATTGGTCGAGCGTAGAACCACAACGCCGACAGGTGGGCCCAAGTGGTCAGTGGTCGCGGTGGGGCGTCGGTGGCTGGCGGGTAGGGCCAAGGTGGGTGCTGGCGGGAGAGAGAGGAGGGGGAACATGCCGACAAGGAAGTCCCACCTAGCAGTGGCTCGGGGATTGGACTGGGCCAGGCTTGGGTGAATTGGGGGTTGCGGCCCAACAGGTTTTAAAAGTATTTTTCGATTTAAAATAATTCCAGATATTCAATTATTTGTTTAGTGCTTGAATCTTTGTTGCTAAAATTATGTAAAATTTCCTAAAAATATTTTTTGGCCTCTAGATTCCACCATAATTTTATCAGGTTCAAAATTGAAGTATTTCCCCTTGTTTGGCTTTATTTGGGTTCTTTTAGCCTTTTATTAATTAAATAATTCCTGAAAATTTATTTCCCTCCTTTTATTTAGTTTTTAATTCTGGGGTGTTACTATCCTATCCCCCTTACAGAGAATCTCGTCCTCAAGATTCGGATCAATCCTCAAATAGCTCTGGGTGCTGCGCTTTTAGTTCCTCTTCTTTTTCCCATGTAGCTTCCTCAACGGGGTGATTGCTCCATTGGACCTTGCAAAAGCGGATGACCCGACTCCTGGTTATCCTTTCTTTGACTTCTAAAATTCTGACGGGCTTCTCAACATAGGCCAGGTCCTCTTGTATATTCAACTGCTGAAGGTCAACCTGCTCTGTCGGAATTCGAATGCACTTCTTTAGCTGCGACACGTGAAACACGTCATGTACCCCAGCCAATGATGGTGGTAGCTCCAAATGGTAAGCGACCTCACCTTGATGTCGGATGATTGGGAAGGGTCCGACGTATCGAGGTGCTAACTTCCCTCTCATGTTAAACCTTTGGGTGCCACGGAGGGGAGTAACTCGGAGGTAGACATGATCTCCTTCTTCAAAGGCTAGATCCCGATGGCGATTATCTGCATAGCTCTTTTGTCGAGATTGGGCTATCTTCAGTCTGTCCCTGATGATCCTTACTTTCTCTTTAGCTTCCCTGAGGATGTCCGTACCAAAAACTTGGGATTCACCGGTCTGATCCCAAAGTAAAGGCGTTCTGCACTTGCGTCCATATAAGGCTTCAAATGGGGACATTAGAAGGCTGGCTTGATAGCTATTATTGTACGAGAACTCGGCGTACGGCAAACTCTTGTCCCAAGTTCCTCCAAAGTCCAGGGCACATGCCCGAAGCATATCCTCCAATATCTGATTCACCCTCTCAGTTTGTCCATCCATCTGGGGGTGGTATGCTGTGCTGAAGTTCAGTCTCGTTCCCATTTCCTCTTGAAGGTTTTTCCAGAACCGAGACATAAACTGACTCCCTCTATCGGAGACTATCTTCTTAGGTACCCCATGAAGGCATACTATGTGGGCCATGTACAACTCTGCCAGTTTAGGGCCACTGTAGGTCGTCTTGACGGCTATGAAGTGAGCTACTTTCGTAAGTTGATCGATGATTACCCATATGGAGTCATAACCGGCTTGGGTCTTTGGGAGTCTGGTGATGAAGTCCATACCGATCTCTTCCCATTTCCATTTGGGCACTTTAAGGGGCTGCAACAATCCTACTAGTCTTTGATGCTCTGCCTTTACTCGACGGTAGGTGTCATATTCTGCTATGAACTGAGCAATCTCCTTCTTCATACTGACCCACCAATATCGTTCCTTCAAGTCCTGGTACATATTTGTACTCCTGGGGTGAATGGAGTACAAAGTGTCATGGGCCTCTCTTAGAATAAGGGTCTTTATCTCTGGTTCCGAACCATACAGTACCATTCTAATCCTCTGAGAATCCTGGGGCCTTGCCCTGTCTCATGTTCTCCTTGATTGCTGCTATATCCGGGTCTTCTAACTGAGCTTCACGGATCTGCTCGAACATGACTGGTCTGGCCTCAAGGGTGGCTAAATAGGCTCCCATGGTTATCTCGAGGTTTAGCTTTTCCATCTCCTTATACAACAAAGACGCGTGATCCTGAACCATGATGGCGGTACAATATCCCTTATGACTCAACGCATCAGCCACCACGTTTGCTTTGCCGGGATGGTAATGAATGCCTAGGTTGTAGTCCTTTATCAATTCTAACCATCGCCTTTGCCTAAGGTTGAGATCCGGCTGCGTGAAGATATTCTTCAAACTCTTGTGGTCTGTGAAAACTTCGCATCGGTTTCCAACCAAGTAGTGCCTCCATATCTTCAGAGCGTGCACTACTGCAGCCAATTCTAGGTCATGGGTGGGGTAGTTCAGCTCATGTGGCCTCAATTGCCGGGAGGCGTATGAGACAACCTTTCCGTCCTGCATAAGAACACAACCCAGGCCCTGACGGGATGCGTCGCAATAGACATGAAAGTCTTTCCTTATATCCGGTAGAGTCAATATGGGTGTTGACACCAATCATGTCTTGAGGGTCCGAAAGCTCTCCTCGCATTCCGGAGTCCATTCAAACTTATCTCCCTTCTGCAACAACTTGGTCATGGGCTTGGCTATCTTGGAGAAGTTCTTAATAATTCGTCGGTAGTATCCTGCTAAGCCCAAAAAACTTCGTATCTTAGATACGTTGGTGGGTGGCAGCCAATCCGTAACTGCTTCCATGGTGGTAGGGTCTACCGCAATACCTTGTGCTGAGATAATGTGCCCTCGGAACTTTAATTCCGCCATACAGAACTTGCACGTGCTATACTTGGCATAAAGCTGATGCTCCCTGAGTTTTTCTAGGGTCAACTGGATGTGAGTCTCATGCTCTTATTTGCTCTTGGAGTAGATGAGGATATCATCTATAAATACCATGATAAACTTGTCCAGATACTACATAAACACCTTATTCATCATATTCATGAAGAAGGTTGGGCGTTGGTCAATCCAAAGGACATGACGGAGCCAGGACAGGCCTCTAGAGGGGCGCCGAAGGTGCGGGACCCCGTCGGTTCAGTCGGGCTAGCCTCCGTGAACCTCCTGGCGTCTTAGGAGGGGCTCTTCGGGCTGCATCTTTAAGGCGGCCCCCCAGCCGTGCCCCTCTGGACTGATTACGTCCGCTCGCAAGACCCGGAGACGGCCTCTGGAGGTAGCGGGAGTCAAGCCGATGCCCTAGCCGCCGAGAATGCAAGGTTGAAGGCCGAGCTGGCCCAATGGCACTAGGAGCCATCACTTCGCCCCCCTGAGCATTCCAGGGTGCTGGGGGTTGCGGCCGTCGCATTAAGTGATGATGAAGACCAAGGGGAGGAGGAGAATGCATCCTATGATGAGGAATCTCCGTTGCACCCCGACCTGTAGAGGGTATGGTTCGACTCCAAGTTTCGTGCTGTGAAGCTCCCCAAGTACTCTGGAGAATCTGACCCTGGAGAGTTCTCTCGCTCGTTTGCCTTGGTGATAGAAGCTTGCAGAGGGATCCGCGATACCATGGCCAAGTGCTTCCCCTTGGCCCTCGAGTGAATCGCTTTCCGATGGTTCTAGTCGTTGAGGCCAAGGACCATCGGGTCATGGGACCAGCTGTAGAAGAAGTTCATCAACAATTTTCAGGAGACCTTCATGGCCCCGATGTCAACCGAGAGTCTCTTCCAAGTGAAGCAGCAGTCCGGAGAGATGTTGTGGCAGTATTCTTAATGCTTTGCGCACACCAAGGCACAAATCAAGGGACTGTCGGCCTCCTTCGTCATTGATGCTGCGCGGGAAGGCATCACCAACAAGGGCCTTCTCAATAAGCTCCATCGGAAGCCGATATCTTTGGTAGCCCAACTCATGACATACTTCGAGGAGTACTCTCGGTCCGAAGAGGGCCAACTGCGTCGCTAGGCGATGATCGCCCCCGTTCAAGCCTCAAATGCCAAGGTGTATGAAGCACCCCTCGGCCCCGCTCCGGACCTTCGCCATCGAGATTCCCAGTGAGGGTGGAAGCACCTTCGAGAAGAGGTCCTCAGCGTCGCACCGAGGGGTCCTACCAAGCATCCGCACACTGCCAGTGGAGGGCGTCCTACCGGAGCTAAAACGCCTGCAAGAGCACTTCCAGGGGGAGCAACCTTCTACTGCAGCATTCACTGCGAGAACTGGAGCCACGACACCGACTCCTGCCATACTATCCTCGCCCTCTAGAACGACTACCTCGAGCGAAGCTCCGGCCATGGCTCCTCCGACAAAGCGCCTCCAATGTCTCGCGCCAATGTTGTCCAGGTGGTTGGGCGCCGAGACGAGCTGGGAGCTTCGGGGCTTATTTTGGAGGTCGGCAGGTTCCCAGCCCCCAAACTCAAAGATGGGGCAGACCGAGGGAAGCGGTGGTCCTGCCTATCTCCGGAGGCGGAGCTTTAGGGGCTATGTCTAAATGGCAGCGAAGGGAGTATGTCCGGGAAGTTGGGCATATTGGGACTTCCAGCTTCACCGCGCTTCCCGAGTGGTCCCATGTCCTAATTTCCTTCACCACTAACGATGCTACCGACGTCAAGTTTCTGCATGCTGCTCCCCTCGTCATCTCAGCGGACATTGCTAGCGTTGAGGTGCGTCGCATTCTAGTTGACGGGGGAAGTTCTGCTGACATCATTTTCGTGCAGGCCTTCGATCAGCTATGCCTCTCTCGGAAGCATCTGTTGCCGGCCTCCCGGCCACTCCAGGGCTTCGCAGGGCCGCCCCTCGATGCCGTCAGCCAGATTGGGCTGGAGGTGACCTTTGGAGAAGCCCCCCTGTCTCGTAGGGAAGAAATCATCTTCGACGTCATTGATGCCCCGTATGCCTACAACGCCATTTTTGGGAGGGGGATGCTCAACCGCTTCGAGGCCATCGCTCACCACAATTATTTGTGCCTCAAGATCCCAACTCCTGAAGGGGTGCTCTCGGTCCTAGGTGATCAGGTCGTGGCCCGACGGGTGGAGTACGGCCACTCAGCCCCTCTGGAGCCAAGGCAAGTCCACAGTGTTCGCGGGAGCCCGGAGGGGGTCGAGCTGCCTGGCGTCGAAAATGTCCCCCTGCTCCGCAATGCCCCCCGAAGGGGCCCGCTGCCAAGCCTCTTCTAGAGGGCGAGGTCATCACGAAGATCCTGATCTAGGATGGGAAAGAGTACCCTATCTGATTCGGAAGAGGCCTGGAACCGTAGGTGTTTAAGCAGCTCGAAGAAATCATCCGTAGCAACCTGGGCATCTTTGCATGGTCCGAAGAAGACATACCGGGCGTTGACCGCTCGATCATTGAGCACTCCCTGGCGGTCAATCCGAAGGCTTGCCCAGTGCGCCAGGGGCTCTGCAAGTTGTCCATCAAACGAGCTGATCTCACCAAGGCTGATGTGGATTAGTTGCGCCGAGCGGGGGTCATTCGGGAAGTTAGTCATACGGAGTGGTTGTCAAACCCTGTGTTCGTCGAGAAGAAAACATCTGGCAAGTGGCGCATGTGTATCGATTTTACATCTTTAAATAAAGCTTGCCCCCGTTACCCCTAACCCGTGCCTCACATAGACCAGTTGGTTGATTCTACAGCGGGTTATGACCTCCTCAGCTTCCTTGATGCATATTCTGGGTACCATCAGATTTGGCTGAAGCAAGAAGATCAAGTCAAGACGAGCTTTGTTACACCCTCAGGAGTATTCTGCTATGTTCGGATGCCTTTCGGCCTCCATAACGCTGGGGCCACCTTCTCCAGGTTGATATCTAAGGCCTTGGGTCATCAGATCGGTTGCAATGTCGAAGCTTATATGGACGATATCGTCATTAAAAGCGCAGATAAAAATTGCCATGGCATGGATATAGCTGAAACGTTTGACAGTCTTCGGAGATGCGGAATCCGTCTCAATCTAGAGAAGTGTGTCTTTAGAGCCCGGACCGGGAATTTGCTTGGTTATCTGGTTTCCAGTCGGGGCATCGAAGCTAGTTCGACCCAAGTCAGCGCGTTGTAGAACATGTCCCCTCCTCAGAACTTGAAGCAGGCCTAGAAGTTGGCTGGGCGCCTCATGGATCTTAGCCGCTTTTTGGAAAGATCGGCTGAACGAAGGCTACCCATTTTAAAGGCACTGCGAGGATCCAAGGACTTCGAGTGGACTCCCGAATGCCAAGAATGTTTCGACGGGATAAAGGAATACCTCGTCAATCTTATTACCCGCGCAACACCCTAGAGTGGTGATCCTCTTCTCGTCTATCTCGCTGCCATGGGTAGCGCGGCGAGTGCGGCATTGATTCAAGAAGAAGAAACTGTTGGGAAGCTAATACAACGCCCGGTGTACTTTGTGTCTGAAGCCCTCTCCGGAGCAAAGACCCGGTATACTAAGCTCGAGAAAGTAGCATATGCTCTCGTCATGGCCTCCCGGAAGCTTCGGCACTACTTTTTGGCCCACGACATAGTCATTCCGACCGCTTATCCTCTGGGCGACATGTTCTGGAATAAGGATGCTACCGGACGAATTGGCAAGTGGGCAGTAGAACTTGCTCCGTTTGGTATCACTTTCGTGGCTCGAACTGCCATTAAGTCTCAGATCCTTACTGATTTTGTCGCCGAATGAAAACCAGCGGCCGACCACGCCACCGATGAAGCCGGTGAAGGAGTGTGGACTATTTATTCAAATGGTGCTTACCAAGCCTCCGGAGCAGGCGCGGGGTCAGTAATTGTTTCTCCCTCCGGTCAGCAAGCTTTATACTCCGTTTGGTTGAACTTTAAAGCTACAAACAATGTCGCTGAGTATGAAGGAGTGCTGCTAGGCCTCCACAAGGCGCATGCGCTCGAAGCTCCCCGAGTGATTGTCAAGACTGACTCTCAAGTCGTTGTCGGGCATGTGGATAAGAGTTTTCAAGCCCGGCATCCTAATCTCGCCGCCTACCTCGAGGCCGTTCGGAAGCTTGAGGCGTCTTTCAAGGGGATCTTCGTCCAAAGCATCCCAAGGAGTGAAAATTATTAGGTTGATGTCCTAGCTAAGGCTGGTGCAGGCGGTCAAGCCCTTCCCCTCACTGCTTTCTTCGAAGAGCTTGCCAAGACATCGGCGTCTCTCCGAGGAGACACACCAACCCAAGTCTCGGCAGTTTCTCCTGTGTCCCCTAAGCCTGCCGAGGTCCTTTGTACGGTCGATAACGATTGGCGAGAGCCCATCCTACGACTACTCAAAGGCGAAGTGGAAGTCAAGCCTGGTATGGAGCTGGCGTGGCTTCAGCTCCGTGCAAGATCTTATCAGGTCATTAACGGGGTACTCTACAAGTCGGGTGTCTATTCCCCGCTGCTTCAGTGCATCTCCCGTGCCGACGGACAGCAGATACTCCGAGAGATACACGAGGGCATGTGTGGTAGCCACTTAGCCCCTCGAGCCCTCGCCGGAAAGTCTCTCCGTCAAGGCATGTATTGGCCCACCATCATCACCGATGCCGAGGATCTGGTGCGCACCTGTCAAGGATGCCAATGGATGGGGCGGTGGAGCCATCGGCCTCCCGCCAACCTGCAAATCATCGTACCTGTTTGGCCTCTAGCCCGATGGGGCATGGACCTCATCGGCCCGTTTACCGGGGCAAAGGGCAACCTACGCTTCGCTGTTGTCGCTATTGAATACTTCTCTAAGTGGGTCGAGGCCGAGCCAGTGACCGCCATCACCTCTCGAAGCATCCAGAAGTTCTTCTGGCAAAACATCATCTGCCATTTCAGAGTGCCCAAGCAGCTCACGTTGGATAATGGCACTCAGTTCGACGCTAGTTCTTTCAAGGCGTTCTGCGAAGAGATGGGGATACAGCTATGCTTCGTAGCAGTCCGGCATCTGCAGTCCAACGGAGCTATCGAGAGAGCCAACAGACATATAATGTCTGGCCTCAACAAACGCATCATGGGTTTGGCCAAGGGCTTGTGGCCCGAGGAGTTGCCCAAGATTTTGTGGTCCATTCGGACCACCCCTTCCCACGCAACCGGTTTTACCCCGTTCCGGCTACTATTCGGAGATGAAGCAATGACGACAACGAAGCTCCAAGCCGGCTCCCTGTGGGTCACAACTCTAGAAACTGATCAAGAGTGTGCCATCTCCCTTGACCTTATGGAGGAATCGAGGCTCCGAGCCGTTGCCAATCTCTCTAAGTATCAAAAGCAGCCGAAGGTTTGGTATGACCCCAAAGTTAAGCAAAACGAGTTTCAGCCAGGACATCTCGTCCTTTGGGCGGTTGCCGCTCCTACAAAGTTGGGCAATAAGTGGGAAGTTCCATACATCGTAGTCGGCTCCGGGCGACCAGGGTCCTATATTTTAGCTACCCTGGAAGGCGAAGATCTGAAGCACACTTGGCATGCGGAACATCTGAAGCGCTATTTTGCGTAGTTTGATGTAATATATTCCACCCTTGCTACTTTTTCATTGTACTGGATTTCTCAGTTTTAGCAATAAAATACGGTGAACGTTCTACCAAAGTGGACGCACTACGGTACTAAGCATGATCCTAGCAGACTCAAAGGGTTCGGAGCTTCGACTCGAAGCACCCCAGCTCAGGGTTCCGAGCCCCGGCTCGACACACCCGCTCTTCGGGTTCCAAGCTCCGGCTTGAAGCACCCCAGCTCAAGGTTCCGAGCTCTGGCTCGAAGCACCCCATTTTGGGTTCCGAGCTCCAGCTCGAAGCACCCCAGCTTAGGGTTCCGAGCTTCGGCTCGAAGCACCCTATTTTGGGTTCCGAGCTCCAGCTCGAAGCACCCCAGCTCAGGGTTCTGAGCTCCGGCTTGATGCACCCCATCTTCGGGTTCCGATCTCCGGCTCGAAGCACCCCATTACAGGGTTCCAAGCTCTGTCTCGAAGCACCCTATCTTCGGGTTCCACGTTCCGGCTCAGAGCACCCCACCTCAGGGTCCCGAGCTTTGGCCCAAGGCGCCCCATGATTGGGTTCTGAGTACCCAGCCTAGAGTGTCCCGCGTTCAAGTCCCAAACGCCCGGTCTGGCGTGTTGTGCTTTGTACTAAGATGGCATAGTATTTCCTAGCTTCCCGTCCTAGGCCCGAGCGCATTGCGCCCAGCCGACAAGTCGCCTACCTACAAAGAAGGGGGGGAGAGGAGTGGACAAGAAAGCAATTGGAATCCATAAGTGGCGCAAGCAAGGCTTCGTTAGTCATATAGAACCTAGATGATACCCATTACAAAGTTGAGCTGGGAAGTAAAACTAAGAGAACTTGTCGTCTATGCCAAGCAGGAATTGGAAGCCTTTCGGTCTTGAAGGTTGCCCGGGCCCCTCGTGCTTCCTTCAGACCGTGCCTCCGGAGCTGTGTGGTTGGAGTCCTTCTCTTTCTTCTTCTGCTTCTTCTCATCTTTCTTTTCAGCTCGAAAGGCCTTCTGATCATCTTGGAGCTGGGCCTAGTTACACAAGCCTTGATCTCTGAGCCCCAGTTCGTCAGGGCTAGTCTCCACGTCGGACCAATTTACTGGCTCGGGTGATGAGGACGGAGCTCGTGTCTTCCTTTCCTCTTCCTTGATAAAACCCAAGACCTCGTGGAGGACCTCAAAGACAATGTGCTTGTTGTCATCCCGAGGGATGACAAAGCGTGCAGGCCAGTCAGCCCTGAGGGCCTCGAAGATGGCCCATTGATGCCAGAGGGCCTCGCCCTCATCGAGAATCTCGACATCGAAGTCACGAGTGTTGCGAATACCCTAGATGATTTCCAGAAAACAACTACTCTTTATTAATACATTATCAAGTTCCTACCTATTACAGGAGTTGCGATGCTAAGGCCCTAAGGGAACTACACCTTCGGTTCCGGGAGGGGCGCAGCAGCCGGAGGCTTCAAGGAAGATGAGGGAAGGCTCAATCGAAGGGCCTCATCTATCCAGGCCTTGACCATGTCCGGGCCCTCTGCCTTCCAAGTCGCCTGGAGGGCCCTCCAGGACTGCGTGACCACCGAAGTAGGGGAAAGGTGATGGCTCCCACAGAAGGCAACTGGGGGTGAGCTCGACGATGAAGGCAAGGTGCCCCTAGAAGCTTCCAGCTGGTGAAGTACGCTGAGGGCGGCCACCCTGGCCGACACCTCCCCATACCTCGACACGGTGGAGCGTATCTACCGGACGGTGGCTTGAATGAACTTCAGCCAACGGCTAAGGGGCTCCCGGGCGACGTCGAAGGCCACACATCCCGTACCGAAGCGCTCTAGGACCCTTTAGAGAGACACCACGGTGTCAGCCATGGTCTTCTCCCATTGGGCCAGCGCCTCGGTCGCTGCTTTATTCCGAGCCAGGAGGTCCGCGACTGTCCGCTCGAGTTTGAGCACCTAGACTTTCTGGATCTCCGCAGCAGCGACCTTCGACTCCAACATCCGGAGCTAGTCTGCCTCAGTCGCGTGCTCCTGGACTGCCCTCTCGGTGGCCTCGGCGCGTCCAGCAAGTTCCGAAGTATCACACTCGTGGCGGTTCCATTCGGAAAGAAGGGACAGCAGCAACCCCTGCGCTCGTGCAACTATCTGCGCATGGAGCAAGAAGTAAGTCAAAAGTGAGGAAGGTGCTAGGGTCTTGTCCAGGAGCATTCTGAAGGCATAACTGGCTCGCGGCGCTCTCGATAGCCCGGCTGAGCCCAATGCCGTCCACCTAGCCGAGCTCCGCTATCAGCTCGGTCTCCCTTAGGCGTAGATAGAAGTCATGGAGGGGAGCGGTCTTTGCCGAGAAATCTTAGCCGCTCTCCAAGAAGGGAACCAGAAGGGGCACGCAGGAGCGGGCACGCCTCGGGTCTCTAGGGGGACGGACCTCAGTCTCCCGAGTGGCCTCCCCCGAGGCTTCCTCTGACTCCACCTCGCCGTCCGATCCCGAGGCCTCCGCCGCGTCCACAGGAGCTTCGGTTCTCGCATCGGTGGCACCTCCGGAGGGCGCAAGCGACGGGACTGGAGCCCGGGCGGAAGTGCCTGCACAAGAGCGAAGCTAGTCAGGAGCAGGGTGAGCAAAGATGCCCGGATAGGGGATTGGAGTGAGGCTACGCACCTGTTGATAGCAAAAAATGCCATTAGTGGCTAGAGTGTCAAAATATCAATTTTTGGTAATTTGGGCCGAAAGTACACATGTCCAAGATCTGTCCGAAGCCCTATAGGGCCGAAGTCCATCAAGCTATGGGCTCCGAAAGCAACTAGCCAGCCCATGGGCTTCAGCCAGGAAGCCTTCAGAGTCCCACGCTGCCGAAGCTTTGGCAAGCCTTTGGAGGCCCACGCTGCCGAAGCTTCGGCCCGAGGAGCAGGCCTCGATGGGTCTGGTCGAAGCCCACGCTGCTGAAGCTTCGGCCCGAGGAGCAGGCCTCGACGGGACTGGCTGAAGCCCACGCTACCAAACCTTCGGCCCAAGGAGTAGGCCTCGACGGGCCTAGCCGAAGCCCACCTCGGCAGAGATAGAGTTGTACACGTTTCCAGCTCAATCTCTATCTCTATCTGGCCAGATTAATAGCAGATTAGATTAGGAGTTAACCCCCTATAAATAGAGAGGCCTGGCCGGCTGAGGAGCCATGCTGAATAGCGTGGGCCTCATGGCTCTAGAAGTGATAAGTCATTGTCAACGATAGTCAAAGAGGACAGAAGAAGAGAGGAGATCTGCTGTTTCATGGGCTTCGTGTGACTCAGGTACACGGGCAGCGAGCGACTGTCGGGCAGAGGAGGCTGCGAAGTCGGGCTGGCCCAATCCGGGTACATGGGCCAGAAGCAGTAGAAGAACCACTGGGATGTTGACCAGGACTGACTCAGGTACACGGGCGGTGAGCGATTGCCGGGCTGAGAGAGCTGCGGAGTCGGGCCGGCCCAATCCGGGTACCAAGTGCAAAGCTGGTGGAGGCTTTTATCAGTTTCGGCGCAAAACTGACAACCGTTGATCTTGTATCTGACTGTCCAGAAGAGAAGCCGTAGTCGCTACGAAAGCTGAGCTTCCGGATAAGTCATCTGTAACTCTAGGACCACAGTCAGTCAGTCGTGTCTGTAAAAATACCTAAGGGCAGTAGAGTCTTTTCCTTTATTATTGCGTCTGTAAAAACCCTAAGGGGCAGGTGGAATGTTCTTAGTGTTGGGAGCCTATAAATAGGACCCCAATCCCTAGGGTTTGTACACCCTTTTGGCTGAAATCAATACTACTCCTTTGGGTCACTTTTTGTCTCTTGCATTCTCTCTTTCCCTTCCTGTTCTTGTGTGTGCCTCCAGGAAATGAGTTGTTGTTCATCTATTCTTATTCCCTGCAGTTAGATGATTCTATTCCTTTTGTTTCGTGTGATGCATTTCATTTATTGGCTTTTAAGTCTTCGGTTTGCTCACAACGATTTTCTTCCTGGTTGTGAAGGCATCATTTTGCTTCTGTTCCTCACGGGAAGAGTACTAGTTCTTGCTGTTGCAAGTAGTACTGTTGTACTGTAGCTACAGTACTCGCTGCCAGCTTTTTACCTTCTATTGCGCAGCCTTTTGATCGAAGTTGACAGACTCTAGCAGCTTTTCTGGTTGTTTTCTGGCGAAGCCCCCTCTCTGTTCGAAGCCCTCAGCTCCTTGAGGCAGGCTTCGATCTAACACTTTCGAAGGCTTCGTTCAAACTTCGAACCTCGTTTTGTGTCCTGTGTTGCTAGCTTCGAAGTATTTTCTGAACGGACAGCATCGCATACTTCGAGCGACGTTGCGAAGGTACTCCGTTCCTAGCTGTTCGAAGTCCACACTTCGATAGGTTTCGAAGTTGGCTTCGAAGCTTGTCTTTCTGCTAGGCTTCGTTTTGGTTTCTTTGTCGCGTGTCAGTCTTCGCTTCTCTTTTCGAAGCTTGCTCCTTTCGAAGGTAGAGTGTGAGCTTCGAATTTGGTGCCTCTGTCATGTGACTGGCTTCGCTTCTTTGTTCGAAGGTAGTCCGACTGTGTGTTGCATTCGAAGTTCTCTGTTCGAAGGTTTTGTTTCGAAGCACTCGGTTCGAAGCTATGTCCGAAGCCTTGCCTTCGAAGTACATACTTCGAACCAGGCTCCGGCATTTTCATACTTCGCTTCGAAGCATACTTCGCTTCTTGCCACTTCGAACTAGGCTAGACCAAAACATACCTTCGGCTTTTTCACAACACCTTCGACAGACTTCGACTACCTCCTCCGAACCAGTCTTCGACCTGCGAAGTAGGCCTCGACCTCCGAAGCAGGCTTCGGCTGCAAAGCAGGCTTCGATCTGTGAAGCAGGCTTCGCCGAGTTTCGAACAGGAGACAGATTTGAAAAGGTAACCTCTCTTCTCACTCATAGTGCACTGATATTACTTTACTGAGAAGTTTGTCTTGCCTAGTCTAGTGTATACTATTTATCTATCTATTAGCACTGCTTTGATAGTCTTCTGTTTGTCATCAGCTGCTTCTAGGCTAGATACTTTTTAGACTTAGGCTATCTGTTTATTTTCTGCTGTTAGGTCTTTTGAGGTGCGTTGTGTATTGGGAACAGGCCATAGATTCGAAAGAATTTTTAAGGCGCCCATTCACCCCCCCTCTGGTCGCTACTTTCGGTCCTACAAGTGGTATCAGAGCTTGGTTAGGGTTTTTCCATACCTTAACCGGTTCTAAACCCCGGTAGTGACCATGACGTCTCCTGGCAAGGTCCCGTCCTTGGAAGCCTATGGCTATAATTATTGGAAGACTCGCATGCGAGCCTATCTTATGAGCCAGGGTTCGGACATTTGGGATATTTGCGTTCACACCACGTTTGTCATATTGCCAGTTACTGAGCAGGGTACTGCTGGTATCAATTCTCAGCATCTGAGCAACAGTAAGGCTGTGAACATTCTGTTTTCTGGTTTAGGTCCCACTGAGTTTGAGCGTGTGAGTCATCTCTCCACTGCGAGAGAGATCTGGGCTACCCTCAAGGCACACCATGAGGGAACAGCACAGGTCAAGGCTCGGCTCTATCAGACCTACCGGCGTGAATATGAGAATTTCACACAGAAGCCGGGTGAATCTGTTGAGGCTTTGTTTGGTCATTTTCAGTTGATCATAAATAAGCTTCGGGACAACAAGGCTGAGGGTGCTCAGTTAGTCTCAGATCATGAGCAGGCGCTCAAGGTTCTCCATACCTTGGACCCAAAGATCTGGGAGATCAAGGTATCCTCTATCGTTGAGAGCACTTCTTACGATACATTGACCATTTCTGAGTTGTTTAGCAAGCTGAAGGCCACTGAGGTAGATATCCAGCTGAGATCAAATCTCACTGGTTCTGGATCAAAATCCCTGGCCCTTGCTACACCTTCTGTTGATCCCTCTTCTGTGAGTTGTGCTGGGTTCTCTTTGATGTCTATCACTGAGGACCAGCTAGAGTTATTGGGAGATGATGATTTGTGTCTTTTTAACAACCGGGTGCATCGTGTCTATGATAAGAGAATGTTCAAAAGACACGGCACAAAATCCGGATGCTTTGAGTGTGGTGATCCAGGACACTTCATCGCCGACTGCCCCAAGCGCAATGGATACAAGAAGGGCACCGGTGGCAGCTTCCATGACTACGGCAAGCACGAGAGCTCATCCTTCAACAAGGGCAAGCCGAAGACTCGATTCTTCAAGAAGGCCCTGAAGGACTACTGGCGAGAGAACAAAAAGCGCGACAAGGCCTTCTTCGCCGAGATGGAGAAGAGCTACTCCAAGCGGTCCACGTCTTCTTCCTCTTCATCGAGCTCAAGCGATGAGGAGATCGCCATCAGGAAGGGGAAGGACAAGGACGATCCGGCGGGCCTCTGCTTCATGGCCTTCGGAGACAAGCCGAAGAGCCGCTCACACCAGCGCCGAAGATCTCGCAAGAGCTTCTGCTCAATGGCTCTTGGGGATAAGGAAGAAAAGAGCTCCTCCGACGACTCCGACGACGACGACAACAAGGTATCATCCTACGAGCGCGAAATAGTTGATTTACTTGAGAGCAATCATCAGGAGTTGAGATATCAGGAAAAACTGCTTAGGGGGGCTAAGAAGAGGATAGATGAGTTAGAGAGTGAGCTTGCCGTGGCCAACGGCAGAATCGAGAGTCTATCTTCTTCCCCTTGCTTGGGTGATAGCAGTGAGTGCCCGAAGTGTGAGGTGCTTCTGTGTGACCTGTCGACTTTGAAGTCCAGGTACACAGAAAGGGTTGATGAGAGGGACGCTTTGGCCACTGAGCTTGAAAGCGCTCAGTTGGAGCTAAAAGATGCTCAAGCCACTGTCGTCGCACCCTGTGTTAATTGCCCATCTTATCTAGCTGTCTTAGCTGAGCTGAAATCCAAGGGCGATGAACAGTTGGGTGATTTGGAGAGGTTGAGAGCTGAGCTTGCCCAGACTAGGCTAGAGCTTGAGACACTGTCAGTTCCACCCACTGTCTGTGAGAACTGTCTGTCTCTTAGAATGGAGTTGATCAAGCTGAAAGCCGAAAAGTCTGTCCAAGTAGAGAGTGAGTGTGAGACCTGCTTGTCTCAGGTGGAGGTTCTAGCTTCCTTGAGAGAGGAGCTAGCAGATTCTCAGAATGAGAACTTTTACCTCCATTCTATCCTGAGTTGGATCAGTGCCAGAGAGCCACAGCTTGGCATGATGATCCAGCAGTTCAAGAGGCAGGATGGGTTTGGGGTAGGTTACACCTACACCAAGGCTGACTTTGAGAGTGCCATTAGTCGGGCAGTGGAGTGGAGTAAAATGACTCCTGAGCAGAGATACCACAAGACTCACTCCACTGATACCTCCCAGGCTTGTCAGCCCAAGGATGGAGTGATTCATTAACCACCCAAAGCTCCACCCAAGAAGCCTATCTGGGTTCCTAAGCCGAAACACCTCCACTCTTCTCTAGACTCTCTTCCTAGAACTTCTCAACCCAAGAAGACTACACCTAACACCACCAAGCCCAAACATCCCAAGCCTCAACCACAACCCAAGAAGCCCACCTATCATTGTGAGTACTGTCAGAGAGACGGGCATCTTGCGGAGTTTTGCTTTAGGAGGAAGCGGGTTGAGATAGCAGAGAGAGCTCGTGGTGATCAGGAGCAGTTCTACCAGCAGGGTGGTATACTGCGCGTTCCTCGGCGCGGGGAGAGGCTGGAGGCCAGGCCGCGTCGTGTAGGTGGTGGTAGAGGAGACGGTTTTCTTGCCCGTGCTCCAGTTGGTGGTGTCCGTTCCGGCAGAGTTCCAGACCGTGTTGGCTACGGTTCTGGACCTCGTGGCCGCAGGGTTAGGCAGAACCGAGGACCGCGCTTTGAGCCGCGTTTTGGTCCAAACTCTTTTGATGGTTTTCGCTTTCCATCTTTTGAGCAGATGGCTCGACACTGGTTTAGCTCTTTTGCTAAACCTGGTGCTGAACCATTTGCTCCCACTTACAGACACTGATTGTGCAGGACCGGGGACTGGAGGATGTTTGGATCATGGACTCAGGATGCTCTCGCCACATGACGGGACATCGCAGATGGTTCTCCAGTCTCACTCCCCCGAGCTCCAAAGAGTACATCACATTCGGGAACAGCGGTCAAGGGAAAGTAAGTGGCATAGGCTCAATTCGCATTTCAGATCATTTCTCTTTAAAGAATGTTGCTTTGGTTAAAAATTTGAACTTCAACTTGATTTCTGTTCCGCAACTTCTTGAGGATGGTTTGGAAGTGCGTTTTAAGAAGGGTAATTCTTCTGTGGTTGATTCTAGAGGGTCTTTGATTTGCCAGATTTTACCATTCGGCAAAGTTTTTCGAATTGACTTCTCTAGTTGTTTTGGCCCTTCTCGTTGTTTGATTGCTGGATCTTCTTATGAGCTCTGGAAGTGGCATAGGAGGTTAGGTCACTTGAGTTTTGATCTGCTAGTCAGGTTAAGCTCTATGGACCTCATCCGAGGATTGCCCAAGCTTAAGTTGGAGAAGGATCTAGTCTGTCATCCCTGTCGTCATGGGAAAATGGTTGCCGCTTCTCACTCACCTGTGACTCAGGTGATGACTTCGTATCCCGGCAAGCTTTTACACCTGGACACTGTTGGTCCAGCTCGGGTACGTTCAGTCGGTGGGAAGTGGTACGCACTTGTCATAGTTGACGACTTTTCTCGTTTCTCGTGGGTTTTCTTTTTGGAGTCTAAGGATGAAACTTTTCAATTTGTTCATGACCTGATTTTGAAGCTGAAGAATGAGAACAAAGGTCGGATGCGAGCAATTCGCTCCGACAACGGCTCTGAGTTCAAGAACTCTCAGTTCGTCAGCTTCTATAGTGATCAGGGTCTGGACCATCAGTTTTCTTCTCCTTACACTCCCCCACAGAACGGCATTGTGGAACGAAAGAACCGCACGCTAGTCGAGATGGCCAGGACGATGCTCGATGAGCACAGGACTCCTAGGCGTTTTTGGGCTGAAGCCATGAACACGGCTTGCTATCTGGCCAACCACATTTTTCTTAGAGCTTACCTTGGTAAGACATCATATGAATTGCGGTTTGGCAGACAGCCCAAGGTGAGCCACTTGCGAGCGTTTGGCTGCAAGTGCTTTGTGCTCAAGAAGGGAGGGCACTTGGACAAGTTTGAGTCTCGTTGCTGGGATGGTGTTTTTCTTGGCTACGCTTTGCATTCTCGAGGTTTTCGTGTTTGGAACCTCGAATCCCAGCTGCTTGTCGAGACTTGTGAGGTTTCATTTGATGAGTCCTTGCCTTCTTTGACTCCTTCTTTTGAGCTTTCTGGTAATGACGAGCTCGGAGAGTCCATCTTCGAGGAAGATGAGGATACTCCAGCTGCTGATGAGGGTGGGCCTTCTGCATCCCCCGCAGAGCCCACACCTTCTGAGACTTCGATTGAGGATGAGGGCGGACCTCTGATCACTTCTTCCACTATGATCGAGCCCCCTTAGTCGAGTCCAGAGGTGCCAGCTGCTGACTTCGGTGAGGTGACTTCGGATCACCAGGGAACCCGAGCAGTACAGCGTGATCACCCCTCAGAGCTCATCATTGGTGATTTGACTGAGAGAACTTTGCGTTCTTCTGCCTCTCTCGCTGTGTTTGCTGAATTTGCATTTGTTGCATCTTTTGAGCCCAGAGATGTTTCTCATGCTCTTTCTGATTCTAATTGGATTAATGCTATGCAAGAAGAGCTTGAGAATTTTGTACGCAATCGGGTTTGGACATTAGTTGAGTCGCCACCAGGATGCAACCCCATAGGCACCAAGTGGGTATTCAAGAACAAACAAGGTGAAGATGGGGTTGTGGTGCGCAACAAGGCTCGATTAGTTGCCCAGGGACATTCAGTTCGCCGTGGGACTGTGCGCGCGCTTCCAGTCTTCATCACGCGCGTCTCATCGACAGGCTGTCAAGCGCATCTTTAGGTATCTCACTTATGCGCCTGATCTCGGTCTTTACTATTCAGCATCATCATCTCTTGATTTATCTGGCTTTTCGGATGCCGACTTTGGTGGGTGCCGGTTGGATCGCAAGTCGACTTCCGGTACTTGCCAGTTTCTTGGTTATTCTCTTGTCTCTTGGTCTTCTCGAAAGCAATCTGGAGTTGCTCTTTCGACCATAGAGGCTGAGTACGTAGCTGCTGCTAGCTGCTGCTCACAGTTGGTTTGGATGATTTCCACTCTACAAGATTTTGGGTTATTCTTTCCTACCAGAGTTCCATTGTTTTGCGACAGCACCAGTGCTATTAGTGTAGGGAAAAACCCGTGTCTCCATTCAAAAACCAAACATATTGATGTGCGCTTTCACTTCTTGCGGGATCAATATGAGAAAGGTGTCATTGACCTTGTTCATGTTGATACCCATCATCAGTTGGCTGATATTTTCACCAAACCCCTAGATCAGTCTACATTCGAGCGTTTACGAGGGGATTTGGGTGTTGTGTATCCTTTTTATGACATTTTGCGTCAGTTTTCTTTCTTTTTTACTCTTTTCTTGAGTCTTTTCTTTTTGTGTGTGTTCATATCATACATATTCACATATCACACTTTTGAGCTTGCTTCTGTTATATGATTGAACTGCTTTACTTATTCTAGCTGGTACATGCTTTTGATTACTTGTCGATGATCATGCTTTGCTTCAGTTCAAATGATATGTCTGATATCTGTCATATGCATGGCTTTTATGCTTTAAAATTGAAAAATGATCACCATTGCTTCTGGTAACTAACATGCGTAGGCTGAATGTTCTTGCTATCTGTTATATGCCTTGTAGCTAGTTTCTGACTTAGATGCAAATATGCAACTTGGACATCTTTCTGCTTTAAAACATGGATACGTGCTATAAAAATGATGACAAATCAAGAAAAATGAAAATTCCATGCCTTTTAATGCATACCTTGAAAAGATCCAGGTGGGTTTGCTTTGTCGCACTGCATTGTTCTGGACTGCGTACCATAGCACTTTGGTATGAACTAGGACAGTGTAATGTATGCCAAGACCAATGTCTTAAGCTTCTGATGGTCCAGTTCTGGCCTAGGCTTGACTTGGTCGGTCAGCATAAGGTTTGACATGCAAATAACCCCTGACAAAAATGAAAAAGGGAAAATAAAAAGCTTGAAAATTGAAATGATAACAAGTTTGCTGAAGCACTTTGTTTTTGGACAATGCTTATCTTGGTACATATCAGTTAGCTTTTGCATCTCATGCTTTACCTTGCTTGTTTATTTGAACATGTGGTGCTGCTTTTGTTTGCAAAAACTGAAAAATGCGTGCAAATGACTTTCTTTAGATATCATCTGTTGCACTGATCATGCCATGTATCGTTACATTATGTCTTTTGCCGTATCTGTTAGATGTTGTAATTGCAGTCAATCATATCTGAGAAGCACGCTTTCTACACTCCTTCTGCACTCCAGTTGAATTCACTGCATATTTTGAGGGGGAGTTGCATTTCAGGGGGAGTCTGTGTTTCTATTGAGTGCTTGATGAGTTCACTTGTCAACAAGGGGGAGAAAATTTGGGATCAGAGTTTAAGGGGGAGTTTTTACTCTGTTGATATCCTTGTTGTTCTGAAATCGCACTCATTTTTGAGCTTTTACGTTTTGGTTAACCATAATGACCACTTCTTGCTTTTGTTTGCCTTTCGGGTCCGCGCACTATTTAGGGAGTGCGCCGGCTTCGTGCCCAAGGGACGGGTTAGGGTTTACCGTAAACCATACCCCAATCATCTTGATACAGTACCCTACCCCCGCGGCTATAGAATCCCTAAATTCACTAAGTTCGATGGCGAGGGTAGGAGGACTACACTAGAGCACGTTAGTCAATTTTTGGCGCAGTGTGGAGAGGTTAGCGGGATAGATGCTCTGAAGGTTAGGCTGTTTTCTCTCTCGCTATCCGGCACAGCTTTCACTTGGTTTTCGGCGCTCCCGCCGAACTCCATCCACACATGGGATGATTTAGAGCGGAAATTCCATGATTATTTCTACACAGGTGAGACGGAACTTAGGCTTTCGCATTTGACATCAGTTAAGCAAAAGTCTAGTGAGAGCGCCTCTGAGTATATCAAGCATTTCAGGGATACTAGAAACCGATGTTTTAGCCTTAATATTTCAGAAAGGGACTTGGCGGAATTAGCTTTTAACGGGTTACGTTCCGAAATTAAAGAAAGATTAGATAACCAAAACTTTCTGGAAGTTAGCCATGTTCTACAGCAGGCTCTGGTCCAAGAAGGCCGAACCAAAGATAAGAAATTTATTAAAACGTTTAGCAAACCTAGGGCCGAGATCCACATCATGGAGCCCTCTGATGAAGAGGAGTCAGAGGAGGAGGAGGATTCGGCCAACATGTATGCGGCCGAATGGGTTTGGAACACTAAGAATAAACCCGTCACCTATTCCGAGTTACGACCATCCCCCACAAAAATAGGTTTAGTGAGGTCAAGTACTCGTTCGATATAACTAAATGTGATAAAATATTTGATTTTCTCTTGAAAAGTCAGCTTCTCAGATTACCTAAGGGTCAAGTCATCCCATCTGCCGATGAGTTAAAGAAGCATCCATACTGTAAGTGGCATGATTCACATTCTCATAATACTAACGATTGCAATGTTTTCTGACGGTGGATACAATCGGCCATAGAAGAAGGACGGTTGAAGATAGACCATGATCCAAAGATGAAGCTGGATAAAGATCCTTTTCCAGTCAACGCCGTCGACCTCGGCGAGAAGAAGGTGTTGATTCGGCCAGAACAGGCCGAGTCTGCTAGAGGCAAAGAGGTGATTGTTGGAGAACCGCGTACTCGCACACTCGTGCCAAAGAACCCCGAGGTAAGAGTGTGGAAACAGAACATCAATACCCCTTCGGTTAAGTCTCGCAAGAGGCCGATGGTAACATATAACATGTTGTACAAGCATCAGAGGAGGGCCAAAGAAGCAGGTCCGCACGCTAAGCTAAAACAGCCGAGGGGGCCAAGACCTTCGAAGGGTGGCTTCGGACCGAAGGTTGCAAACCCTCCGCACGAAAGCTTCGGGTCGTGGTGTCCTGGCGCTCCGCACGGTGGTTCTGAGCCACAATGGCCGAACCCCCCGTCCGACAACTTTGAACCCCAGTGGTCGGGTTCCCCATACAACAACTTCAAACCCCAGTGGTCGGGTCCCCCGTGCAACAGCTTCGGCCCCCAATGGCCGACCCCCGCACCATGGTGGACGTCTCCGATGGGAGGCTTCGGCCCTCACTAGCCGAACATACCTCTGGTCTGGCGGGACCCTTCACTGGTGTGGTCCGAAACACCTTCGACTTGGCCGAACCCCCCTCTAGGTAACGGGTTTAGCTCGTAGTGGGCGAGGCCGCTATAGCCTCCTATGCCTCCGCCATGTGACTAGGTGGGGACCCCATGGGCCCCGTACGTATCCGGGTCAGGGTACCCTCCGCAGATTAACCCTATGCCTTGTTTTCCTTCGGAGTATTGTGAATGGCAGGGGTAAACAGATGCAGCGGAGGGGGGCATCGTCCACAGGCTGTCAGTGGTACCTCTGAATCGGACCCTGTAGAGCGAGGCCGAAGGGTGAGAGCATGCGGAGGCCGAGGTCAGGGAGTCCGAAGCCATAACTATCAGAGTCGGGTCTCAGGAGTTCCCAATCCCGAAGACTTTGTCGCCGAGAACTGACGGAGGTAAGCCACATGCTTCGGCCAGGCTCCGCGCCGAAGCTTGGTTTGATCGGCCGAACGAGGTCGATCCGTTCGGCGGGGTTCGTAGCGAAGCCCTCTTCGAACGCAGTGTGCCTGAGACCGAACGGCGCACTTCGACCAGAATTAGCAGGAGTCGAACAGTAGCTCCAGGCACCAAGCCACAGCCATCTTGGCCTCCTCCGGGCATGTCTAAATCACAGAAGAGATGCCTACAAAGGCTGCGGGCACAGGAGATGCACGAGAAGGTAGCTGAGGCCGAGCGTGATGCTATCTTCGAAAAAATCCGCCCTCAGCCAGCTACCAAACAAGTATGGAGGGAGAAGCCGATTGAGATAACCAACCCAGCTCCTAGTCCGAGCGACGACGACGATGACATGCTCAACGACGATTACTCACCCATCTCTAAAGGACCCGCACATCAGGCGATGGACATCAACATCGTCACGTTACCCTCCGAGTTCGCCCTACCACAGAACGAGGCTGAGGTCGCTCAACTAAACCTCGGTCCACGCACCGCCATCTTCGAGAAGCCCGAGGACTCGGCTCGCCATCTAAAGCCCGTCTATGTCAGGGGTCACATCGATGGGAAGCCGATTTCCCGGATGCTCATCGACGGTGGCACCACTGTTAACCTAATGCCTTATTCATTATTGAAGAAACTTGGCAGGGGCGAAGACGACCTAAAGAAGACTAACTTGATGCTCAACGGCTTCAATGGCGAGAGCTCCGAGGCCAAGGGAGTACTCTCCATGGAATTGACGGTGGGCAACAAGACGTTGCCAACAGCGTTCTTCATCGTCGACGTACAAGGTAACTATAGTGTGTTACTCGGACGCGACTGGATTCATGCAAATTGTTGCATTCCCTCTACCTTGCACTAGTGCTTGATACAGTGGGACGGCGATGAAGTGGAGATCATCCTCGAGGATACTTTAGCCCAAGTAGCTCTGGCCGATGTGTCGGTTGACGCCATCCATGACAAAGTAGAGTGTTTATCAGGTAGAGATCTCTCGGATTACGACTTTGTTAGTGTATCCGGAGGACGATTTGTACCAATGTCTGTAAAGCCGGCTAGAGTAGCACGGCTATTTTTGTATTAGTAGTCATGTCTAGCAATAGTAATCTAGATTGGCTAAAGTCTCATGTGCAGCAGTATCGGTCTAATAAAGATAGTATTGCTGAAGCCATCGAGGACTTTAGCGAAGTAGAAAAATTAGGACAAGGGTTTGCGTCGGCCGATCCCTTGGAGGAAGTTGATATAGGTAATGGTTGAAGAGCCATGCTGAATAGCGTGGGCCTCATGGCTCTAGAAGTGATGAGTCATTGTCAACGATAGTCAAAGAGGACAGAAGAAGAGAGGAGATCTGTTGTTTCATGGGCCGCGTGTGACTCAGATACACGGGTAGCGAGCAACTGTCGGGTAGAGGAGGCTGCGAAGTCGGGCTGGCCCAATCCGGGTACATGGGCCAGAAGCAGTAGAAGACCCACTAGGCTGTTGACCAGGATTGACTCAGGTACACGGGCGGTGAGCGATTGCCGGGCTGAGAGAGCTGCGGAGTTGGGCCGGCCCAATCCGGGTACCTGGTGCAAAGTCGGTGGAGGCTTTGTCAGTTTCGGCGCAAAACTGACAACCGTTGATCTTGTATCTGATTGTCCAGAAGAGAAGCCGTAGTCGCTACGAAAGCTGAGCTTCCGGATAAGTCATCTGTAACTCTAGGCCCACAGTCAGTCAGTCGTGTTTGTAAAAACACCTAAGGGCAGTAGAGTCTTTTCCTTTATTATTGCGTCTGTAAAAACCCTAAGGGGCAGGTGGAATGTTCTTAGTGTTGGGAGCCTATAAATAGGACCCCAATCCCTAGGGTTTGTACACCCTTTTGGCTGAAATCAATACTACTCCTTTGGGTCACTTTTTGTCTCTTGCATTCTCTCTTTCCCTTCCTGTTCTTGTGTGTGCCTCCAGGAAATGAGTTGCTGTTCATCTATTCTTATTCCCTGCAGTTAGATGATTCTATTCCTTCTGTTTCGTGTGATGCATTTCATTTATTGGCTTTGAAGTCTTCGGTTTGCTCACAACGATTTTCTTCCTGGTTGTGAAGGCTTCGTTTTGCTTCTGTTCCTCACGGGAAGAGTACTAGTTCTTGCTGTTGCAAGTAGTACTATTGTACTGTAGCTACAGTACTCGCTGCCAGCTTTTTACCTTCTATTGCGCAGCCTTTTGATCGAAGTTGACAGACTCTAGCAGCTTTTCTGGTTGTTTTCTGGCGAAGCCCCCTCTCTGTTCGAAGCCCTCAGCTCCTTGAGGCAGGCTTCGATCTAACACTTTCGAAGGCTTCGTTCAAACTTCGAACCTCGTTTTGTGTCCTGTGTTGCTAGCTTCGAAGTATTTTCTGAACGGACAGCATCGCATACTTCGAGCGACGTTGCGAAGGTACTCCGTTCCTAGCTGTTCGAAGTCCACACTTCGATAGGTTTCGAAGTTGGCTTCGAAGCTTGTCTTTCTGCTAGGCTTCGTTTTGGTTTCTTTGTCGCGTGTCAGTCTTCGCTTCTCTTTTCGAAGCTTGCTCCTTTCGAAGGTAGAGTGTGGGCTTCGAATTTGGTGCCTCTGTCGTGTGACTGGCTTCACTTCTTTGTTCGAAGGTAGTCCGACTGTGTGTTGCATTTGAAGTTCTCTGTTCGAAGGTTTTGTTTCGAAGCACTCGGTTCGAAGCTATGTCCGAAGCCTTGCCTTCGAAGTACATACTTCGAACCAGGCTCCGGCATTTTCATACTTCGCTTCGAAGCATACTTCGCTTCTTGCCACTTCGAACTAGGCTAGACCAAAACATACCTTCGGCTTTTTCACAACACCTTCGACAGACTTCAACTACCTCCTCCGAACCAGTCTTCGACCTGCGAAGTAGGCCTCGACCTTCGAAGCAGGCTTCGGCTGCGAAGCAGGCTTCGATCTGTGAAGCAGGCTTCGCCGAGTTTCGAACAGGAGACAGATTTGAAAAGGTAACCTCTCTTCTCACTCATAGTGCACTGATATTACTTTACTGAGAAGTTTGTCATGCCTAGTCTAGTTTATACTGTTTATCTATCTATTAGCACTGCTTTGATAGTCTTCTTTTTGTCATCAGCTGCTTCTAGGCTAGATACTTTTTAGACTTAGGCTATTTGTTTATTTTCTACTGTTAGGTCTTTTGAGGTGCGTTGTGTATTGGGAACAGGCCATAGATTCGAAAGAATTTTTAAGGCGCCCATTCACCCCCCTCTGGTCGCTACTTTCGGTCCTACACCGGCGTGGAGACCCCCCCAACTCAAGTCAAACCAAAGCCATGCTTTGATTGTACCTTTACTTTTACCTTTACTTTTATGTACCTCTTTGTGGGTTTGCCTAGAAGCCCTCCGTCCACCGCTACGGAACAGTGGTAAGCCTTGGTACTTCGCCTGTGAAGTCCCCGTTAATCTACGTAACATATTGCTATCGCCTTGTTACTTCGCCTGTGAATTATCCGCTAATCTGCGTAATAGATTTCTACCTTCGCCACCCGTGCAACACCTCACAAAATTCGGTCCTAAGGTCGGATTGGTACTTCGCATCGTCTCTGTTGCAGGTTCGCACGTTCAGAGCCCCTTCGCCGGAGGTGTCCGGAGCTGAGAGACCGGTTCCGGAGGTCCCCAGGACACCCTTCGACAGGACCGTAGGCTTCGACAACAGACTCCGCCAGCATACTTCGTCGTGACAGGCTTCGCCACGAACATACTCCGCACCAAACGAAGTTGCACCCGCATGTGGCCTTTTCATTACTACTTTGTAATTCACTGCATTGGAGATCGCACGCCGAACCTCGCTGTTCGGAGGTGATCACCGTGTCTAGATCCGTTCGGAGTCTACCTTCGGCTGGATCAGTCCGAACGCCTAAGCACCCTTCGGCGGAGGACTTCGCACCAGACGTCGAAGGTACACACCGTGTCCAGATCCGTCCGAAGTCTACCTTGGGCCGGATCAGTCCAAACGCTGAAGCACCTTTCGGTGGAGCACTTCACACCAGACGCCGAAGGTACCCTTCGGCGCACCCTTCGCATCAGACTTCGAACCAGGAGGACTCCGACTGGTTTGCTAGTTTTAATCTGTTTAATCTATTTCTTTCGGCTAATTGGATTATTTTGTGTAATCTGGTTGTCTGGCGACTCTACCCCCTTTATCACTATTAAGGGTAGTCGGAACGCGACGTCGGTGCCACGTCACGCTTAGGCCTGTCCCTAAGTATCCGTGCACTTTTGGATCATTGAACTGACCCAAATGCGGGGGCACGTTTTCGTGTCAACACACTTTTTGGCGACTCCACTGGGGAAGAGCTGCGCCAACATGATGAGCACGTCTACATCGGCCACCGGTACATCTACCTCGACTACTACATCTACACCACCGATGGACGCAATAGGAGGCGCGGATATCGACAACCACAACATATTATCACCTACACTTGAAGATATCCCCGCAGAAGACCGAGCAGAGATCGAGGCAAAGCTAAAGGCGCTCCAAGACATGATGCTTGGGGGCTACATCAAGACACGCGTGGGCTTCGTCAAGCGCGACATCGTCACCCCCGACCTCGCTCAGGTCCAGGTAACACCGGTATCGCCTTGTTTATCTTCCATAGAAATTGAGCAAAAAATAGCTGCATCAGTAGATCAGGCCATTAGCACTTCAATAGCCAACCGTTTAGATTCGGCGGTCAGCTCACAAGTAGAGGCGACTCTTAGAAGGTTCGGCTTTACTCTGGCCGCACCCCCGGTTCCTATAGCTAGTGCACCTCCGACAAACATGTCTCCGGTCTCATCGCTTATGGCCAAGACCAATCATTATACCTATGGTCAAACTAACACTGCATACCACACAACACCTACGCCAATACCCGCGCTACCTGCACCACACGTGCAGACACCTGGACACGAGCACGTTGTACAAATAGCACATAGGGAAGAAGCACACGGCCGGCACGCCGATATCCCACCACGTGTCGCGCCCCTGCATGAGAGACGCGCACAAGCAACATACCAAGATGACATAGATGAGCGGGTCCGCGCACTATTTAGGGAGTGCGCCGGCTTCGTGCCCAAGGGACGGGTTAGGGTTTACCGTAAACCATACCCCGATCATCTTGATACAGTACCCTACCCCCGCGGCTATAGAATCCCTAAATTCACTAAGTTTGATGGCGAGGGTAGGAGGACTACACTAGAGCACGTTAGTCAATTTTTGGCGCAGTGTGGAGAGGTTAGCGGGATAGATGCTCTGAAGGTTAGGCTGTTTTCTCTCTCGCTATCCGGCACAGCTTTCACTTGGTTTTCGGCGCTCCCGCCGAACTCCATCCACACATGGGACGATTTAGAGCGGAAATTCCATGATTATTTCTACACAGGTGAGACGGAACTTAGGCTTTCGCATTTGACATCAGTTAAGCAAAAGTCTAGTGAGAGCGCCTCTGAGTATATCAAGCATTTCAGGGATACTAGAAACCGATGTTTTAGCCTTAATATTTCAGAAAGGGACTTGGCGGAATTAGCTTTTAACGGGTTACGTTCCGAAATTAAAGAAAGATTAGATAACCAAAACTTTCTGGAAGTTAGCCATGTTCTACAGCAGGCTCTGGTCCAAGAAGGCCGAACCAAAGATAAGAAATTTATTAAAACGTTTAGCAAACCTAGGGCCGAGATCCACATCATGGAGCCCTCTGATGAAGAGGAGTCAGAGGAGGAGGAGGATTCGGCCAACATGTATGCGGCCGAATGGGTTTGGAACACTAAGAATAAACCCGTCACCTATTCCGAGTTACGACCATCCCCCACAAAAAATAGGTTTAGTGAGGTCAAGTACTCGTTCGATATAACTAAATGTGATAAAATATTTGATTTTCTCTTGAAAAGTCAGCTTCTCAGATTACCTAAGGGTCAAGTCATCCCATCTGCCGATGAGTTAAAGAAGCATCCATACTGTAAGTGGCATGATTCACATTCTCATAATACTAACGATTGCAATGTTTTCTGACGGTGGATACAATCGGCCATAGAAGAAGGACGGTTGAAGATAGACCATGATCCAAAGATGAAGCTGGATAAAGATCCTTTTCCAGTCAACGCCGTCGACCTCGGCGAGAAGAAGGTGTTGATTCGGCCAGAACAGGCCGAGTCTGCTAGAGGCAAAGAGGTGATTGTTGGAGAACCGCGTACTCGCACACTCGTGCCAAAGAACCCCGAGGTAAGAGTGTGGAAACAGAACATCAATACCCCTTCGGTTAAGTCTCGCAAGAGGCCGATGGTAACATATAACATGTTGTTGAACAAGCATCAGAGGAGGGCCAAAGAAGCAGGTCCGCACGCTAAGCTAAAACAGCCGAGGGGGCCAAGACCTTCGAAGGGTGGCTTCGGACCGAAGGTTGCAAACCCTCCGCACGAAAGCTTCGGGTCGTGGTGTCCTGGCGCTCTGCACGGTGGTTCTGAGCCACAATGGCCGAACCCCCCGTCCGACAACTTTGAACCCCAGTGGTCGGGTTCCCCATACAACAACTTCAAACCCCAGTGGTCGGGTCCCCCGTGCAACAGCTTCGGCCCCCAATGGCCGACCCCCGCACCATGGTGGACGTCTCCGATGGGAGGCTTCGGCCCTCACTAGCCGAACATACCTCTGGTCTGGCGGGACCCTTCACTGGTGTGGTCCGAAACACCTTCGACTTGGCCGAACCCCCCTCCGGGTAACGGGTTTAGCTCGTAGTGGGCGAGGCCGCTATAGCCTCCTATGCCTCCGCCATGTGACTAGGTGGGGACCCCATGGGCCCCGTACGTATCCGGGTCAGGGTACCCTCCGCAGATTAACCCTATGCCTTGTTTTCCTTCGGAGTATTGTGAATGGCAGGGGCAAACAGATGCAGCGGAGGGGGCATCGTCCACAGGCTGTCAGTGGTACCTCTGAATCGGACCCTGTAGAGCGAGGCCGAAGGGTGCGAGCATGCGGAGGCCGAGGTCAGGGAGTCCGAAGCCATAACTATCAGAGTCAGGTCTCAGGAGTTCCCAATCCCGAAGACTTTGTCGCCGAGAACTGACGGAGGTAAGCCACATGCTTCGGCCAGGCTCCGCGCCGAAGCTTGGTTTGATCGGCCGAACGAGGTCGATCCATTCGGCGGGGTTCGTAGCGAAGCCCTCTTCGAACGCAGTGTGCCTGAGACCGAAGGGCACACTTCGGCCAGAATTAGCAGGAGTCGAACAGTAGCTCCAGGCACCAAGCCACAGCCATCTTGGCCTCCTCCGGGCATGTCTAAATCACAGAAGATATGCCTACAAAGGCTGCGGGCACAGGAGATGCACGAGAAGGTAGCTGAGGCCGAGCGTGATGCTATCTTCGAAAAAATCCGCCCTCAGCCAGCTACCAAACAAGTATGGAGGGAGAAGCCGATTGAGATAACCAACCCAGCTCCTAGTCCGAGCGACGACGACGATGACATGCTCAACGACGATTACTCACCCATCTCTAAAGGACCCGCACATCAGGCGATGGACATCAACATCGTCACGTTACCCTCCGAGTTCGCCCTACTACAGAACGAGGCTGAGGTCGCTCAACTAAACCTCGGTCCACACACCGCCATCTTCGAGAAGCCCGAGGACTCAGCTCGCCATCTAAAGCCCCTCTATGTCAGGGGTCACATCGATGGGAAGCCGATTTCCCGGATGATCATCGACGGTGGCGCCACTGTTAACCTAATGCCTTATTCATTATTGAAGAAACTTGGCAGGGGCGAAGACGACCTAAAAAGACTAACTTGATGCTCAACGGCTTCAATGGCGAGAGCTCCGAGGCCAAGGGAGTACTCTCCATGGAATTGACGGTGGGCAACAAGATGTTGCCAACAACGTTCTTCATCGTCGACGTACAAGGTAACTATAGTGTGTTACTCGGACGCGACTGGATTCATGCAAATTGTTGCATTCCCTCTACCCTGCACTAGTGCTTGATACAGTGGGACGGCGATGAAGTGGAGATCATCCCCGAGGATACTTCGGCCCAAGTAGCTCTGGCCGATGTGTCGGTTGACGCCATCCATGACAAAGTAGAGTGTTTATCAGGTAGAGATCTCTCGGATTACGACTTTGTTAGTGTATCCGGAGGACGATTTGTACCAATGTCTGTAAAGCCGGCTAGAGTAGCACGGCTATTTTTGTATTAGTAGTCATGTCTAGCAATAGTAATCTAGATTGGCTAAAGTCTCATGTGCAGCAGTATCGGTCTAATAAAGATAGTATTGCTGAAGCCATCGAGGACTTTAGTGAAGTAGAAAAATTAGGACAAGGGTTTGCGTCGGCCGATCCCTTGGAGGAAGTTGATATAGGTAATGGTTGAAGAGCCATGCTGAATAGCGTGGGCCTCATGGCTCTAGAAGTGATGAGTCATTGTCAACGATAGTCAAAGAGGACAGAAGAAGAGAGGAGATCTGCTGTTTCATGGGCCGCGTGTGACTCAGGTACACGGGCAGCGAGCGACTGTCGGGCAGAGGAGGCTGCGAAGTCGGGCTGGCCCAATCCGGGTACATGGGCCAGAAGCAGTAGAAGACCCACTGGGCTGTTGACCAGGATTGACTCAGGTACATGGGCGGTGAGCGATTGCCGGGCTGAGAGAGCTGTGGAGTCGGGCCGGCCCAATCCGGGTACCTGGTGCAAAGTCGGTGGAGGCTTTGTCAGTTTCGGCGCAAAACTGACAACCGTTGATCTTGTATCTGACTGTCCAGAAGAGAAGCCGTAGTCGCTACGAAAGCTGAGCTTCCGGATAAGTCATCTGTAACTCTAGGCCCATAGTTAGTCAGTCGTGTCTGTAAAAACACCTAAGGGCAGTAGAGTCTTTTCCTTTATTATTGCGTCTGTAAAAACCCTAAGGGGCAGGTGGAATGTTCCTAGAGTTGGGAGCCTATAAATAGGACCCCAATCCCTAGGGTTTGGACACCCTTTTGGCTGAATTCAATACTACTCCTTTGGGTCACTTTTTGTCTCTTGCCTTGCCTCTCTCCTCTCCTATTCTTGCTTGCGCCGCCAGGGAGATTTGCTCCTGTTGTTGTTGTTTTGCATTAATTGTTGAAGTGAAGTTTCTATTCTCAAATCAGTTGCATCAACATCAGAGTTTTAATGGCTACATTTCATTTGCACAACAAGTTTTCCCTTGATTTTTGAGGCTTCGGTAGCTTCGACTGGGTGTGTTCTTCATGCAAGTAGTACTAGTTCTTGCTGTTGCAAGTAGTACTGTTACTGTAGCTACAGTGCTCTGTGCCAGCTTTTCAGTTTCTACTGCACAGCTTTTGATCGAAGTTGACAGGCTCTAGAAACTTTTCTGTCTGCTTTCTGGCGAAGCCATCCTCTCTGTTCGAAGCCCCTCAGCTCCGTGAGGCAGGCTTCGATCCGACTTACTCGAAGGCTTCGTTTCGATCTTCGAACTTTGTGTTGTGTTCTGTGTTGCTAGCTTCGAAGTTCTTTTTGAACGGACATCATCGCATACTTCGAACGACAGTACGAAGGTACTCCGGCTCTAGCTGTTCGAAGTCCACACTTCGATAGGTTTCGACGTTGAATCGAAGGTTGTCGTCCTGCTAGGCTTCGCGGTGTTTTCTGCGTGGCGTGTCAGCCTTCGCCTTTCTTTACGAAGCTTACTCTTTTCGAAGGTAGAGTGTAGGCTTCGAATCTGGTGCCTCTGTCGTGTGACAGGCCTCGCTTCTTTGTTCGAAGGTAGTTCGTCAGTGTGTTGCATTCGGAGCTTTCTGTTCGAAGGTTTAAGTTCGAAGCACTCGGTTCGAAGTTGTGTCCGAAGCCTTACCTTCAAAGTACATACTTCGAAGCAGGCTCCGGCGTTGTCATACTTCGCTTCGAAGCATACTTCGCTTCTTGCCACTTCGAACTAGGCTAGACCAAAACACCTACGGCATTTTCACACCACCTTCAACAGACTTCGACTACCACCTCTGAACCTGTCTTTGACCTACGAAGTAGGCCTCGACCTCCAAAGCAGACTTCGGCCAGCGAAGCAGGCTTCGATCTGCGAAGTAGGCTTCGGCGAGTTTCGAACAGGAGACAGATTTGTAAAGGTAACTTCTCTTCTCACTCATAGTGCACATATATGGATTTACTGAGAAGTTTGTTTTACCTAGTCTAGGGTATACTGTTTATCTATCGATTAGCACTGCTTTGATAGTCTTCTGTTTGTCATCGGTTGCTTCTAGGCTAGATACCTTTTAGACTTAGGTCCTTTGTTTATTTTCTGCTGCTTAGTCTTTTGAGGTGCATTGGGTATTGGGAACAGGCCATTGATTCGAAAGAATTTTTAAGGCGCCCATTCACCCCCCCTCTGGTCGCTACTTTCGGTCCTACAATGGTAGCGTCCCAAGGCCGACTTTTGTAAACCAACATTTGCAGCCCGGTGAAAAGGCTGAAGTAATAAAGTTACTTTGGTCGTATGTCGATTGTTTCACATGGGAATATAGCGAAATGCCAGGGCTAAGCCACGAGCTCGTTGAGCATCCGCTGCCCATCAAGTCCGGATTTAGGCCTTATAAACAGCCTCCCCGCCGCTTTAATTCGGCCGTCTATGATCGAGTTAAAGAAGAAGTGGAGCGACTACTCAAGGCTGAATTTATTAGGCCATGCAGATTCGCATAATGGGTTGCTAACATTGTGCCTGTAGAGAAGAAAGGGAGTAGCAAGATACGAGTTTGCATTGATTTACGGGATCTAAACAGAGCCCGCCACTCCGAAGGACGAGTATCCAATGCCAATATGTCGCGCCCCGATTTAATAAATCAGGACTTTATTGAAATTCCATAGAAAATCAATAAAACAAGACGTTCATCATGCGACCACGTACAATACGGGCAATCATTCACGGTTCGTAGACCGCATTAATACAAAAGTGAATAAAGATGAAGAGAAACTAATAAAGCAAGGGTCCTAGATGAACGCCTCCTTCCAGTCTCGCCTTGACTGGGTTGCTACTCCAGACCTTCATCCTCCTCGTAGTAGACGGGCTCTGAGGTTGTAAGTCAACGGGGTGAGTACAGATGTACTCAGCAAGCCACCGAATGCAAGTATAATGCAAGGTAATAACAAGGGAGATAGTGGCTAATTTAGCGGAAGCAGCATAATTGTAAAGCTTTAAATGTGAGCAAATTAATTAGTACGGAAAAGTAAACATGTGTGTGTGCATCATCATCCTCTAACTCGAGGGGTACAGTCAGCCCCACCTCGCTCCACAGTCCTTACGTGCCATGAATAACTCGAACATTCAAACAATTGTAAACTAACTGCGAGTAGTCACACAACCCGCCCTTGACCGTGGGCTCAGCTTTTCGAAAAGATTGGATTACTCTGATCAGAGATGTACCACTGTACCCACAAGGCACGCACCCATCACCTACACCGAAGTGTAACGAGATGACCCATCACACGGGAACTCGTGCCAAAACCTTCCATATAGTCCTCCCCGACTCAATAGCACCCTCTTATGGGTTTCATATGGTGTCCCGACGCATCGGAGCCCCACCATACCCCCCCTTGAGCCTCGTCGGTACAAGTCGCCCGCAGGCTAGCCCCTTGCCCCCTCCTCTATGGTGCATCGAGCCGGAGTATTCCATACTTCCAGTTAGGACTTACCCATTAGACTTGTGGTTGGTACGGAAGTGCTTTGCAACAGATCCCGCAGACCGGTCCTTATAGTGCCCCGGGTGCGACAAACCAGTGCCCGAGCTTGCACCCGGAACCCACCATACTTATAACCTAGCCAACTCCAACAGAGTCCAGAGACGAGAATAACAGGGAAATTCATATACAGAATCCAGCTATCTACGACTCATTCTTTTTATCCTATAGCAGTTGTGCCGGTACATTGGGCACTAGCTAATATTTTTATAGTAGAGTGACAAGGAGTTAAGGCTCAATAAGCATGGCTTGGGTTTGCACACAAGGACGGGGATCTAATAAATATAAGTGTAAGGCTTGATTGTTAGACTAATGCAATATTAATCTATGGGTTATAGCGATAACTTATTAAAACATGGGCTCAATTATGATCAACTGTTTCCACAGAGGTGGTCGATGACTTGCCTTGATCAGCAAATGGGGATGGAGGAACCTCGGGGTAGAACTCCTGCTCCTCGACGAACTCGTAGTCTTCTTGATACGGAAAATAAACAATACATTCAATAAACAGATAAAATTCACCAAATATTAAACATACCTATTTGTAGGTTTTATTATGTGGAGTAATATTTTAATATTCTGGGTTTTGTACAAAACAGTAAAGTTTAATATTTTAGGATTTTTCCCCATTTATTTTCTGTATTATAAATTTTAACCCTAAGGGATTTTTATTCATTTATTTAGTAATAATATTTTGGGTAACAGAAACATACTGTTTTTATTGCATTAATGTGTAGAGAATATTATTCTGGTTTTAACAAAATTTGAATGGTGAAATTTGGAGTTAAAATGAGCAAGATATGAATTTTCAAAGTTTAAACAATTTTCTGGATTTTATTTTAAACAGAAAAACAGTCCCTGGTCCACGGGTGAACCAGGCTCACCGTGAACCCGTGACTATGCGCGTGGACGATCGGATCTGGACCGTTGGATCTGGATCCAGCGGCCAGATGCGAGGCGGGGGTTTTAAATGAGTTTGAACGGCCCAGATTAAAACGTGGCGAAGGGGTATACGTGGACGCACAGGATGGAGTCACGTTTTTAAGTTAAATCCGACGGCTGAGATCGCGTGGTACCGCTTTGACCGGATCCGAGGGCCTGGATTAGATCCTGAAGGGATTTAATCCTAGCCCTCCGATCTGGATCGGACGGCCAGGGACTCGGTCCGGCACGGCACGAGCTAAAGGGGTGATTACCCCCTTCGTTCTCGGCTCCGGCGGTCCAACGGCGAAGGATTCCGGCGACGGCGTGGCTTGGATGACCATGCTAAGGCCAAAAATGGAACCAGTGATGAGAGGGGAACTTGGTCGTACCGGCGGTGGCGGTGACGGCGAGCGGACGGCGACCGGCGTCGAAGAGGGGCGGAGGAACCGTTCGGGTTCGTCGGCGGCGAGGCGATTCGGCGGTCCTCTCGACCAACGGAGTCGTGGCCGTGGACGGGCGGGCTCCGACGGTCACGACGGTGGCGACGACGTGGACGGAGGAGGTCCGAGGCGACGGCGAGAGCTCGCCGGAGTCGAAACAGAGGAGAAACCCGAAAACGGGGTGGCGGCGCTCTGGATCGCACAGGGTTGGGCTTTAGGGGTGTGGGCGGAGTGCGGAGGCCAGAGGGGTTTATAAAGAGGTCACCGGCGGCGAGGATGGAAGGTTTTACCGAGGAAACCCGAGGTGGTTTCCTAAGTTTTCCGGCGAGGCTTCCAAAGGCTCGGGCTAGCTTCCTTAAGCGCGAAAACGCGTCGGCCGTAGATGGAAGGGGAGCGGTGGCGACCAGGGAAGGTGATCGGAGGGGATCCAAGGCGATCCGGTGGCTGGCGGCGAGAAGACAGAAGGAGATCGCCGGGGAAGGAAGGGGAGCGATCCCCTTCCATCGGAGACGAAGGTCCTGACAGGTGGGCTCCACCTGTCAGTGAGCGAACGGAAAAGGAAAGGGCAGACAGGCGGGGCCGGGCGGTCAGAGGGCGCAAGGTGGCTGACGCGTGGGGCCAGGCGGGGCGCGGGCGGGAGGAGAGAGGGGAGGCGAGCGCCGACAGGCGGGTCCCGCTAGTCAGTGAGAGGGCGGTGATGGGCTGGGCCAAAAAGGCCGTTGGAGGGAGTTTCAGGGTTTCGGCCCGTTTAGGATTTAAAATTGATTTCTGATTTTAATAATTCCAGAAAATCAAATATTTGATTAAGGGTTGAATCACTGTGGATAAAAATTTGTAAAAATTCCTAAAATTACCTCTTGATCTCTAGTTTATCTCATAAAATTTTCAAGTCCATATTTGGAGTATTTCTCCCTGTTTGGTTTTATTTAGGCTCTTTTGTGATTTCTCCTTTACTAATAAATTCAAAAATGTTTTAAATAATATTTTCTTTCATTTTATTCATTTTTAAATTCTGGGGTGTTACAATCCTATCCCCCTTACAGAGAATCTCGTCCTCGAGATTCGGCTCAATCCTCGAATAGTTCAGGATGCTGCGCCTTGAGTTCATCTTCCTTTTCCCAAGTAGCTTCTTCTACCGGGTGATTGCTCCACTGCACCTTGCAGAAGCGGATTACTCGACTCCTGGTGGTTCTTTCTTTGACTTCCAATATCTTGACCGGCTTTTTCACATAGGTCAGATCTTCTTGGACATCCAACTGCTGAAGGTCCACTTGTTCTGTGGGGACGCGGAGACACTTCTTGAGTTGAGATACGTGGAATACATCATGTACTCCGGCCAACGAGGGTGGTAGTTCCAACTGATAAGCTACTTCGCCTTGGCGTCGGATAATGGGGAATGGTCCAACATATCGAGGGGCCAACTTTCCTCTCATGTTAAACCGTTGAGTACCACGGAGAGGTGTAACCCGAAGGTAGACATGCTCTCCTTCTTCAAAGGCTAAGTCTCGGCGGCGATTGTCTGCGTAGCTCTTCTGTCGCGATTGGGCTGTCTTGAGTCGGTCTCTGATGATCCGTACCTTCTCTTCAGCTTCACGAAGAATGTCGGTTCCGAATACTTGGGATTCACCAGTTTGGTCCCAAAGTAGAGGCGTTCTGCACTTACGTCCATATAGTGCTTCAAAAGGAGACATCTGAAGGCTGGCTTGATAGCTGTTGTTGTATGAAAACTCAGCATACGGCAAGCTCTTGTCCCAAGTGGCTCCAAAATCCAAAACACATGCTCGAAGCATATCCTCTAGTATCTGATTTACCCTCTCCGTTTGTCCATCTGTCTGAGGGTGGTAGGCGGTACTGAAATTCAATCTCGTGCCCATCTCCTCTTGGAGGTTCTTCCAGAAACGAGAGGTAAACTGACTTCCTCGGTCAGACACTATCTTCTTGGGCACTCCATGAAGACATACTATCCGGGCCATATATAGCTCTGCAAGCTTAGGGCCACTGAAGGTCGTCTTGACGGCTATGAAATGAGCTACTTTCGTAAGCCGATCGATGATCACCCAAATAGAATCATACCCAAGTTGGGTTTTTGGTAATCCGGTGATGAAATCCATACCGATCTCTTCCCACTTCCATTCCGGCACTTTAAGTGGCTGTAACAATCCTGCAGGTCTCTGATGTTCAGCTTTTACTCTTCTGCAGGTGTCACATTCGGCGACAAACTGGGCAATCTCTCTTTTCATGCTAACCCACCAATAACGTTCCTTCAGATCTTGGTACATCTTGGTACTGCCGGGATGAATGGAGTACAATGTCTCATGGGCTTCTCTTAGGATAAGAGTCTTTATTTCAGGTTTATCCGGCACACATATCCGAGTCCCAAACCATATGGTGCCACTCTCGTCCTCTGAAAATCCAGGGGCTTTTCCTTGTCTCATGTTCTTCTTAATGGCAGCTATATCTGGGTCCTCTAACTGAGCTTCACGGATCTGCTCAAACAAGACAGGTTGGGTCTCCAAGGTGGCTAGGTATGCTCTTGTGGTTAATCCAAGATTTAATTTTTCCATCTCCCTACATAACAGGGGTGCGTGTTCTTGAATCATCATGGCGGTGCAATATCCCTTGCGACTTAATGCATCAGCTACCACATTTGCTTTTCCGGGGTGGTAGTGAATACCCAAGTCATAGTCCTTGATTAGTTCCAACCATCGTCTTTGCCTCAGATTGAGGTCGGGCTGTGTGAAGATGTACTTCAGACTCTTGTGATCCGTAAAGATCTCACAACGATTTCCAACCAAATAGTGCCTCCAAATCTTAAGGGCGTGCACTACGGCGGCTAATTCCAAATCATGGGTCGGATAATTCAACTCATGAGGTCTCAACTGACGGGAGGCATAAGAGATAACTTTTCCATCTTGCATAAGAACACATCCCAATCCTTGGCGAGATGCGTCGCAATAGACATGGAAGTCTTTGCGGATATCCGGTAGGGTCAGTATAGGTGCAGACACCAAACGGGTCTTAAGAGTGCGGAAACTTTCCTCGCATTCAGGAGTCCATTCAAACTTCTCTCCTTTCTGCAACAACTTGGTCATTGGCTTGGCTATCTTAGAAAAATTCTCGATAAATCTTCGGTAATATCCGGCCAAACCCAGAAAACTTCGTATCTCAGATACGTTCGTGGGTGGCAACCAATCCGTAACTGCTTCTACGGTGGCAGGGTCTACTGCGATTCCTTGCGCAGAGATGATGTGTCCAAGGAACTTTACTTCCGTCGTCCAAAACTTGCATTTGCTGTACTTGGCATACAGTTGGTGTTCCCTTAACTTTCCTAAGGTTAACCGGAGGTGAGTCTCGTGCTCTTTCTGGTCCTTGGAATAAATGAGGATGTCATCTATGAAGACCACGATGAACTTGTCCAAATATTCCATGAATACCTTATTCATCATATTCATGAAGAATGCAGGGGCGTTGGTCAATCCAAAGGACATAACCGTACACTCATATAATCCATAACGGGTAGTGAAGGCAGTCTTGGGTATGTCCTCCTCTCGGATCCTTAACTGATGATACCTAGAAGGCAAGTCGATCTTTGAGAATACTGTAGCTCCTTTGAGCTGATCGAAGAGATCATCGATCCGAGGCAATGGGTACTTATTCTTGATTGTTACCTCATTCAAAGCGCGGTAATCCACACACATACGCTTTGCCTTGTCTTCCTTCTTCTCGACAAAGATGACGGGAGCACCCCATGGTGATGTGCTGGGTCTGATGTAGCCTTTCTTCTCGAGATCCTCCAACTGCTGCTTCATCTCAGCTAATTCATTGGCGGCCATTCGGTATGGTCGCTTATAAATAGGAGTGGTTCCGGGCACCAAGTCAATCCTGAACTCGATGTCCCTCTTAGGTGGCATCCCTGGTAGATCCTCTGGGAATACGTCCGGGTACTCACTGACTACTGGTATCTCCTCCAAGGTAATCTGATGTAGTCTTGTCCTTCCGGCCTTCATGCTGGGCATCTGGAATGTGACTATAGTCCCTTCTTCATTAGTCACAGTCACTTTTCTCTGGGCACATTCTATTACACCTTGGTGTTTATTTAGCCAATCCATCCCTAGAATGAGGTCCAAACCTTGACATTCTATTAGAATGGGGTCGGCCCAAAATATCGTGCCTTGGATATCTACCCATACCCTTGGACTAAAGGAACAAGCGAGGGTTTGCTTGCCCGGGGTGGCTATCAACACTGGCCTGGGTAGTTCACTTATGTCCAGGGCATTATTTTCCACAAAAGCAGTTGATATAAAGGAGTGGGTAGCTCCGGTGTCAAATAATACCACTGCAAGCGATGAATGAACCATAAACTTACCCATGACAATTTCTGGTGCAGCCTGGGCTTCCTCGGCGGAGACGTGGTTCACTTTGGCGCGGACGGCGGGGTTGGAGGTGACGCCTTGAGCTCTCTTGGGATGAGGGCACTGGTGGGAGTAGTGTCCCTCCTGGCGGCAGTTGAAGCACACCACAGGCTTGCCATGCCTGTCTCTCAAAACCTCCGGCTTCTTGGCCGGGGCAGCTGGGGCGGTCGGTGCGGCTGGAGCGGAACGAGGTTGGCTGGCTCCGGCATTAGCAGCTGGTGGCGCCGGGCGATACACTGGCCGGGGGTGGTACTGTGGTGCTGGTGGGGGTGGAGCAAAACGGGGTCTCTGGGCCATACCCTGGTTTTGCCTGAAGGCAATCATGCGCTTTTTTCTTCAGGTCGACCTTGTTCTGCTGGGTCTCCTGCATGATCGCCTTGTTCACCAACTTCTGGAAGTTGGTGAAGTCTCCAGAGATGAGTTGCAGAGACAACTCATCCTTCAGTCCCCGAAGGAACTTAGCTTGCCTGGCCGCATCAGTACGGACCTCCTCAGGTGCGTACCTGGCCAACCTGTTGAACTCATGTAGATACTCTGTGACAGACCTACTTCCTTGCTGCAGGTCTCTGAACTCTTGTTGTTTTTGGGCAATGATGCCGTCGGGGATGTGGGCGGCACGAAAGGCGGCCGAGAACTCTGCCCAAGTAGGGGCGTGGCCCTCGGGTAGAGTCTCGCGGTGATTGTCCCACCACTCGGCGGCGGGACCATGAAGCTGGTGGGTGGCGAAGGCCACCCTCTCCTGCTCGGTGCAGGTCAGGAGGTCGAGCTTCTTCTCGATGGCTCGCAACCAATCCCCAGCCTCCATGGGGTTGGTGGTGCTCGAGAAGGTCGGTGGGCGGACTCGGAGGAACTCCGAGAGCTGCGACGCGGGAGCGGGAGCTGGTGTGGCAGGTCGGGGCAGCTCGGGCTGTTGGTGGAGGCGGAAAAGATGCGCCTGCTGCTCTTGCATCTGCTGCTGCTGCTGCATCTGGTGCAGAAGGGCTGAAACCAGCTGGTTCTGGGTAGCCATCATCTCAGCTAGGGTGGGATGATTGGCAACCGGGGCCTGCCTTTGCCCGGTGGCTCCCCATTGTGGCAGGTTGCCACTATCTCCTCCGTTCTGAGGAGCGTCTGAACCCTGGGTGTTGGTCATCCTGGAGTTTTCAAAGTATACACATTTATTTTAGTGAACTTCTTCATATTTTATTTCAAAAGGGTACCGTTCTTGCGGTTACATTTATTTATTCTTTCATTCATGCCTTATGTTTTGAGATGAATGCTAATACAAGCAAGCAATAAAAATAACAATCAATCGTAAAACTACGTCTATGGCAGCTCGAGGGACGGCTCGATCTCGGGCTCGTGGGAGACGGTCGGGGTCGAGGAGCTGGATGGTCCGGCGGGTGGTGCGCTGCGGGAGATCCTCTTGGGCCTCACAGTGGGAGTCTGAAGGGGTTTCTTCCTGCGAGGCAGAAGAGGTGCGATCTCCTCTATGTCCTTCTTCAACTCCTCGATCTGGTAGCGAAGATGTGGGTTGGTGGCGACACGTTGTCGAAGGAGCTCATTTTGACGCCGCAACTCCTCTGCCTCGGCAGCCAAGCGGTGTCCTTGCTGGATGCGGCGACGAAGCTCTCCGTTCTCGCGGTTCAGATCCTCGGAAGAGTGTCGGTAGAAACTGATGGTGTCGCGCTGTCCATTGGCGTCCTGTAGCGCCTCGTAATGAAGATCATCCATGGCCTCCAACAAGCGCATGGTATGTCCAATCGCGGAATGACGCTGGGAGAGGGTGCTGACGAAGACGCTGTGGGGACTCCCTGGAGTGCGAAGAGGTACGAAGCGAAAGTCCGTATCGTAGAGCTCGCTGTCGTAGATCATCCGGAGCTCCGTGAGTGCCTGGAGAGCGGTACGCTGGCTGGCGACCAGGAAGGTAGGTCCTCCTCCGCGGTAGGTGTGAGCGGTCTGAGGGGAGGGCTGGACGACGACGGTGACCTCGCAGAAGCTTTCTTCCTCGTCGGGGAAGACTCCATGGTACATCGGCTCATGCTCGAATCCGAGGAAACTGACGAGCATGCGTAGCTCGCGAATGAATCCGGCCTCATCACGAAGGTTCCCATTCACGGTACGGACTGGCATCTACAAAAGAGAGAGAAAATTTTTGTGAAAACCTCGGAAGATGAGAGGATAAGTAATCTTTTGTAAAATATAGCGAATATATATAAGTCCTAAGGTCAGGTCTGTTTGGCTTCCTACAGTCAAGTCGGCTCTGATACCATCTTGTCGCGCCCCGATTTAATAAATCAGGACTTTATTGAAATTCCATAGAAAATCAATAAAACAAGACGTTCATCATGCAACCACGTACAATACGGGCAATCATTCACGGTTCGTAGACCGCATTAATACAAAAGTGAATAAAGATGAAGAGAAACTAATAAAGCAAGGGTCCTAGATGAACGCCTCCTTCCAGTCTCGCCTTGACTGGGTTGCTACTCCAGACCTTCATCCTCCTCGTAGTAGACGGGCTCTGAGGTTGTAAGTCAACGGGGTGAGTACAGATGTACTCAGCAAGCCACCGAATGCAAGTATAATGCAAGGTAATAACAAGGGAGATAGTGGCTAATTTAGCGGAAGCAGCATAATTGTAAAGCTTTAAATGTGAGCAAATTAATTAGTACGGAAAAGTAAACATGTGTGTGTGCATCATCATCCTCTAACTCGAGGGGTACAGTCAGCCCCACCTCGCTCCACAGTCCTTACGTGCCATGAATAACTCGAACATTCAAACAATTGTAAACTAACTGCGAGTAGTCACACAACCCGCCCTTGACCGTGGGCTCGGCTTTTCGAAAAGATTGGATTACTCTGATCAGAGATGTACCACTGTACCCACAAGGCACGCACCCATCACCTACACCGAAGTGTAACGAGATGACCCATCACATGGGAACTCGTGCCAAAACCTTCCATATAGTCCTCCCCGACTCAATAGCACCCTCTTATGGGTTTCATATGTTGTCCCGACGCATCGGAGCCCCACCATACCCCCCTTGAGCCTCGTCGGTACAAGTCGCCCGCAGGCTAGCCCCTTGCCCCCTCCTCTATGGTGCATCGAGCCGGAGTATTCCATACTTCCAGTTAGGACTTACCCATTAGACTTGTGGTTGGTACGGAAGTGCTTTGCAACAGATCCCGCAGACCGGTCCTTATAGTGCCCCGGGTGCGACAAACCAGTGCCCGAGCTTGCACCCGGAACCCACCATACTTATAACCTAGCCAACTCCAACAGAGTCCAGAGACGAGAATAACAGGGAAATTCATATACAGAATCCAGCTATCTACGACTCATTCTTTTTATCCTATAGCAGTTGTGCCGGTACATTGGGCACTAGCTAATATTTTTATAGTAGAGTGACAAGGAGTTAAGGCTCAATAAGCATGGCTTGGGTTTGCACACAAGGACGGGGATCTAATAAATATAAGTGTAAGGCTTGATTGTTAGACTAATGCAATATTAATCTATGGGTTATAGCGACAACTTATAAAACATGTGCTCAATTATGATCAACTGTTTCCACAGAGGTGGTCGATGACTTGCCTTGATCAGCAAATGGGGATGGAGGAACCTCGGGGTAGAACTCCTGCTCCTCGACGAACTCGTAGTCTTCTTGATACGGAAAATAAACAATACATTCAATAAACAGATAAAATTCACCAAATATTAAACATACCTATTTGTAGGTTTTATTATGTGAAGTAATATTTTAATATTCTGGGTTTTGTACAAAACAGTAAAGTTTAATATTTTAGGATTTTTCCCCATTTATTTTCTGTATTATAAATTTTAACCCTAAGGGATTTTTATTCATTTATTTAGTAATAATATTTTGGGTAACAGAAACATACTGTTTTTATTGCATTAATGTGTAGAGAATATTATTCTGGTTTTAACAAAATTTGGATGGTGAAATTTGGAGTTAAAATGAGCAAGATATGAATTTTCAAAGTTTAAACAATTTTCTGGATTTTATTTTAAACAGAAAAACAGTCCCTGGTCCACGGTGAACCAGGCTCACTGTGAACCCGTGACTATGCGCGTGGACCGATCGGATCTGGACCGTTGGATCTGGATCCAGCGGCCAGATGCGAGGCGGGGGTTTTAAATGAGTTTGAACGGCCCAGATTAAAACGTGGCGAAGGGGTATACGTGGACGCACAGGATGGAGTCACGTTTTTAAGTTAAATCCGACGGCTGAGATCGCGTGGTACCGCTTTGACCGGATCCGAGGGCCTGGATTAGATCCTGAAGGGATTTAATCCTAGCCCTCCGATCTGGATCGGACGGCCAGGGACTCGTCCGGCACGGCACGAGCTAAAGGGGTGATTACCCCCTTCGTTCTCGGCTCCGGCGGTCCAACGGCGAAGGATTCCGGCGATGGCGTGGCTTGGATGACCATGCTAAGGCCAAAAATGGAACCAGTGATGAGAGGGGAACTTGGTCGTACCGGCGGTGGCGGTGACGGCGACCGGCGTCGAAGAGGGGCGGAGGAACCGTTCGGGTTCGTCGGCGGCGAGGCGATTCGGCGGTCCTCTCGACCAACGGAGTCGTGGCCGAGGACGGGCGGGCTCCGGCGGTCACGACGGTGGCGACGACGTGGACGGAGGAGGTCCGAGGCGATGGCGAGAGCTCGCCGGAGTCGAAACAGAGGAGAAACCCGAAAACGGGGTGGCGGCGCTCTGGATCGCACAGGGTTGGGCTTTAGGGGTGTGGGCAGAGTGCGGAGGCCAGAGGGGTTTATAAAGGGGTCACCGGCGGCGAGGATGGAAGGTTTTACCGAGGAAACCCGAGGTGGTTTCCTAAGTTTTCCTGCGAGGCTTCCAAAGGCTCGGGCTAGCTTCCTTAAGCGCGAAAACGCGTCGGCCGTAGATGGAAGGGGAGCGGTGGCGACCAGGGAAGGTGATCGGAGGGGATCCAAGGCGATCCGGTGGCCGGCGGCGAGAAGACAGAAGGAGATCGCCGGGGAAGGAAGGGGAGCGATCCCCTTCCATCGGAGACGAAGGTCCTGACAGGTGGGCTCCACCTGTCAGTGAGCGAACGGAAAAGGAAAGGGCAGACAGGCGGGGCCGGGCGGTCAGAGGGCGCAAGGTGGCTGACGCGTGGGGCAAGGCGGGGCGCGGGCGGGAGGAGAGAGGGGAGGCGAGCGCCGACAGGCGGGTCCCGCTCGTCAGTGAGAGGGCGGTGATGGGCTGGGCCAAAAAGGCCGTTGGAGGGAGTTTCAGGGTTTCGGCCCGTTTAGGATTTAAAATTGATTTCTGATTTTAAATAATTCTAGAAAATCAAATATTTGATTAAGGGTTGAATCACTGTGGATAAAAATTTGTAAAAATTCCTAAAATTACCTCTTGATCTCTAGTTTATCTCATAAAATTTTCAAGTCCATATTTGGAGTATTTCTCCCTGTTTGGTTTTATTTAGGCTCTTTTGTGATTTCTCCTTTACTAATAAATTCAAAAATGTTTTAAATAATATTTTCTTTCATTTTATTCCTTTTTAAATTCTGGGGTGTTACACAATAGCCGACATGCTAATCAATGATGCTTCAGGACATAAGGTACTAAGTTTTCTTGATGGCAACGCCGGTTATAATCAAATCTTTATGGCCGAAGAGGACGTCTATAAGACTGTCTTTTGATGCCCTGGTTTTGTCGGTTTGTTCGAGTGGGTCATCATGACTTTTGGATTGAAAAATGCTGGCGCCACGTATCAGCGCGTTATGAACTTGATCTTTCATGACTTGTTAGGAGTCATGTTAGAAGTTTACATCGATGATGTCGTGGTCAAATCGGACGCTATGGGAAACCATTTAGCCGATTTGAAGGTTGCTTTCAACAAGATGTGACAGTACGGGTTGAAGATGAACCCACTCAAGTGTGCTTTTGGTGTGTCGGCGGGCAAGTTCTTAGGTTTCATGATTCATGAGAGAGGCATAGAAATTGATCCTAAGAGGCTTGAAAAAAATTAGAAACGTTGCCGCGCCGACATGCAAGAAGGATGTGCAAAAGTTGTTGGGCAAGTTGAACTATTTGCGTCGCTTTATATACAACTTGTCCGGCAAGATTGATGCCTTTGTCCCCATACTCCGGCTAAAAACAAAGTCGAGTTCGCTTGGGGGGGCAAGCCAGCAAAGTGCTTTTGAGAAGATCAAGGAGTGCTTGTCATCACCGCCTGTGGTGAGAGCACCCAAGGCCGGGATTCCGTTTCGGCTATACATTGCCACTGAAGATAGCGTGATTGGAGCCGCGCTAACCCAGGAGGTGGAAGGGAAGGAGTACATCATCACATTCTTGAGCCGCCGCCTGCTGGACGCCGAAACCAGGTACGCGTTTGTTGAGCGATTATGTTTATCACTTTATTACGCGTGCACCAAGTTAGGCCATTATCTTCTCCCCACCACATGTGTTGTCGTTTGCCAAACCGATGTTATAAAGCACATGTTACAAAAGCCGATTCTAAGTGGAAGAATCGGAAAATGGGCTTACGCGTTGATTGAGTACGATTTGGCCTACGAGCCCCTAAGAGCGATGAAAGGCCAAGTCGTAGCCAACTTTATAGTTGATCATCACGTAGATGTTGGCTAGAGTGATGCAATTGCTCTAGTTGAGATAGTGCCATGGAAAATCTATTTTGATGGTTTGGCTTGCAAGAACGGCCAAGGTATCGGACTGGTTCTCATATCACCTAATGGTATGCGCTTTGAAACCTCGGCCCAACTATGCGCTTTGAAACCTCGGCCCAACTAGAGTTTTCTTCCACTAATAACCAAGCCGAATACGAAGCTTTGTTGCTAGGCCTTGAACTGTTAGAGTCTGTAGGAGCTAAACATGTTCACGCATATGGTGATTCATTATTAGTAATACAACAAGTAGCTAGGAATGGTCAATGTTTTAATGGCTTGCTGAATAGCTACTTGGACAGATGTCTAGACATAGTTGCTACTTTTGATGATTTCAAAATATCTCACGTGTCAAGAGAAGCCAATTAAATCGCCAATGATTTGGCTCAGCAAGCATCTGGCTACCAAGTCAGGAGAGGAAAATTTTCTGTATTAGAGAAGTCGGTGTTTAGTCCAACTACCGAAGCCAGTGATGCTGGGCGGGCGCACCCTCCGGGTCGAACCCCTCGGGTCACCGAAGGCCCCCGCGTGCTAGAGCCCCTAGTTCAGAGTGCTCTACCGGTCGAAGAATTCGGCATGCCGGAGCCTATAGTCTGAAGCCTCTCGGAAAAAGGAGGCTCCCCAGGGTCTGAACCCTCCGAAGGGCTTCAGCCCAGCACACTCCGAACGGCCACCTCGGCTAGCCTTCGGCAGGAGCCGGAATGGCTCGGGGGACACCCCGAAGTCGGTGTTTTAGAAGTTTTTTCGGAGGGAGTACTAGCGGAGCCCTCTAAAACCCAGAAGGGCGATTGGAGAATCCCAATCATCCAATATTTGAGGGACCCTAGTCGAAGGGTTGATCGGAAGGTTCGGAGACAAGCGTTCAAATTCGTGTTGGTAGACGACACATTGTATCGCCGGACCATTGACGGAGTGCTATTGAAATGTTTAGACCATGAGCAGTCCCAGGTAGATACAGGAGAAGTCCATGAGGGGCTTTGCGGCACTCACCAGTCGGCCCAAAAGATGAGTTGGATGCTCAAAAGAGCGGGTTTTTATTGGTCGACTATGACTGAAGATTGTTTCAAGTACTATAGAGGGTGTGAGGCATGTCAGAAGTTTGGCAACATCCAGTTATCTCCTGCCTCATTGCTCAATCCTATTGTCAAGCCATGGACGTTTCGAGGTTGGGGTTTAGACTTCATTGGCCAGATCTACCCTCCTTCCTCAAAGGGGCATCGATTCGTGTTGATGGCGACGGATTACTTCACCAAATGGACCGAGGTTGTACCTCTCAAGAATATGACTCATAATGAGGTACACGACTTTATTTTAAATCATATCATACATAGATTCGGCATCCCTCAAACTCTTACTACAGATCAAGGTAGTTCATTTGTTTCTAAAGAAGTAAGGGACTTCGCCGAATACTATGGCATTAAGTTGATAAACTCTTCACCTTACTATGCTCAGGCCAATGGTCAGGCCGAGTCTAGTAATAAAACCGTGATTAATCTTATTAAGAATAAAATTGAAGAGTTTCCTAAAAGGTGGCATGAAGTGCTTTCCGAGGTGTTATGGGCTTGTAGGATTGCAAAGCACGGTGCCACCAAGGTCAGTCCATATGAGTTGGTGTATGGACAAGAGGCAGTTCTGCCCGTAGAGGTAGATCTTGGCTCCTTAAGAGCGTTGAAGCAAGACGGCTTATCGGTCGGTGAATATGAAGCTTTTCTGAAGGATAATCTGGAGGAAGTGACCGATAAGAGACTAAGAGCTTTAGAAGCCATAGAAGTAGACAAGAAGAGAGTAGCTAGAGCCTACAATAAGAAGGTTAAACAAAAATCGTTTCAAATAGGAGACTTGGTATGGAAGACGATTTTTCCTTTAGGCACGAAGAGTCCCAAATTTGTCAAATGGTCACCTAGTTGGGAAGGTCCTTTTAGGATAGCCGAAATTGCTCCCGGCAACGCATATGTGTTGGAATCCCTATAGGGAGAGCGGTTTCGAAGAGCTTTGAATGGTAGATACTTGAAAAGGTATTTCACAAGTGTGTGGCAAATGTCATAAAGTGTCGGAAAGCCGATACGAATGGTATCGTCTTCAGCTCGTTGTGCTTTTAGTTCACTAGTTCACTAAAAGGCAGGGGGGCATGTGTTGATAGAAAAAAATGGCATTAGTGGCTAGATTGTCAAAATATCAATTTTTAGTAATTTGGGCCAAAAGTACACATGTCCAAGGTCTGTCCGAAGCCCTATAGGGCCGAAGTCCATCAAGCTATGGGCTCCAAAAGCCTATGGCCAGCCCATGGGCTTTGGCCAGGAAGCCTTTGGAGGCCCACGCTGCCGAAGCTTCGGCCCGAGGAGCAGGCCTCGATGGGTCTGGCCGAAGCCCACGCTGCCGAAGCTTCGGCCCGAGGAGCAGGCCTCGACGGGCCTGGCTGAAGCCCACGCTACCAAACCTTCGGCCCAAGGAGCAGGCCTCGACGGGCCTGGCCGAAGCCCACCTTGGCAGAGATAGAGTTGCACATGTTTCCAGCTCAATCTCTATCTTTATATGGCCGGATTAATAGCAGATTAGATTAGGAGTTAACCCCCATAAGTAGAGAGGCCTGGCCGGCGTGGAGACCCTCCCCCAACTCAAGCCAAACCAAAGCCATGCTTTGATCGTACCTTTACTTTTACCTTTACTTTTCTGTACCTCTTCGTGGGTTTGCCTGGAAGCCCTCCATCCGCCGCTACAGAATAGTGGTAAGCCTTGGTACTTCGCCTGTGAAGTCCCCGTTAATCTACGTGACAGATTGCTATCACCTTGTTACTTCGCCTGTGAAGTATCCGCTAATCTGCGTAATAGATTGCTACCTTCGCCACCCGTGCAACACCTCGCAAAATTCGGTCCTAAGGCCGGATTGGTACTTCGCATCGTCTCTGTTGCAGGTTCGCACGTTTGGTGCCCCTTCGCCGGAGGTGTCCGGAGCTAAGAGACCGGTTCCGGAGGTCCCCAGGACACCCTTTGACAAGACCGCAGGCTTCGACAACAGACTCCACCAGCATACTTCGTCATGACAGGCTTCGCCATGAACATACTCGGCACCAGACAAAGTTGCACCCGCGTGTGGCCTTCATTTTAATACTCTGTAATTCGCTGCATCAGAGATCGCACGCCGAACCTCGCTGTTCGGAGGTGATCACCTTGTCCAGATCTGTTCGGAGTCTACCTTCAGCCAGATCAGTCCGAACGCCGAAGCACCCTTCGGCAGAGCACTTCGCACCAGACGCCGAAGGTACACACTGCGTCCAGATCCGTCCGGAGTCTACCTTCGGCCGGATCAGTCCGAACGCCGAAGCACCTTTCGGCAGAGCACTTCTCACTAGACGCCGAAGGTACCCTTCGGCGCACCCTGCGCATCAGACTTCGAACTAGGAGGACTCCGACTGGTTTGCTGGTTTTAATCTGTTTAATCTATTTCTTTCGGCTAATTGGATTATTTTGTGTAATCTGGTTGCTTGGCGACTCTACCCCCCTTATCAGTATTAAAGGTAGTCGGAACGCGACGTCGGTGCCACTTCATGCTTAGGCATGTCCCTAAGTATTCGTGCACTTTTGGATCGTCGAACTGACCCAAGTGCGGGGGCACATTTTCGTGTCAACAGTACCTTCATCCGCGGTTTCGGTCAGAGGATCCGAAGACCGGAAGCCTATTGGAGTGCCGGGCCAGTAGAAAAGGTCATCCATTGAGTTTATCGGGGATCCTGCCAGCACCGCGGCTAATTCGGCCTCCACGTTGGCGTTCCCCTCAACTGCTCCCAAGGGGTCGGCCAAGCCCCCAAGGTCCAGACTGTCGGTTTGCCGACTTCCGCGGGAGCTGGCGGAGACCCCCTCCGATGCCAGGCCACGCGGAGGGGTAGACCGGGGAGACACCGTTACTCCAATGTTGGGTGCCTCCTATCCGATCCCTAGAGCGGGCTGCTACGGGCTCGATAAAGCCGGCACCCTTCCATCAGTAGCGCCGCCGGAGACCGGTTGCTCGGTACGGGACGGGTCGGGGTTCGCCAGGGAGTCATCCGGCTCCATTCCTGCTCCCCTGCTAGAGGACCCCCATTCGGAGTTAGAAGTGGAGGAACGAGCTGGAGAGAGTTGTTTGGGACCCTTCACAGTTTTCTTCTTCTTCGGAGGGCGCTTTGGAGAATCCCCGGCATCGAGGTCCACCGCCCTCTTCTTCAAAGCCGGGCGTAGGGCTTCCCTGTCCAGGAGAGGTGGCGGGGAGAGCTCGAGCGTGTCCCATACACGGTTTAATCGCTCCTAGGACCCGACGAGCTCCATCCTCCGCTTGTATTCGGCCGGAGTGGGAGCCCTGAGTATCTTCTCGGTGATCCGGGCCACTTCGTCCGGAGACTTGGCGACAAGTGACCCTGCAGTTAAGTTAGATGTTTTTAGCACTCCTAAACCCTGTGGTCGAAGTCATGAGTTTGATTGGAGGAAAAGAAAATGAGGAGCCATGCTGAAGAGCGTGGGCCTCATGGCTCCAGATGTGATGAGTCATTGTCAATGGAAGTCAAAGAGGACTGAAGAGAAGAGAAGACCTTTTGTGTCTGGGCCGCATGTGACTCAGGTACACGGGCAGTGAAGTCGGGCTAGCCCAATCCGGGTACATGGGCTAGGAGTAGTAGAGGATCCACTGGGCTGTTGTAGCGCCCCGATTCATCAAAATCGAGACATTATTGAATTTCCATAGAAAAACAATAATACAGGAGGTTCATCATGCGACAACGTACATACGACAGTATTCATGGTACGCAGACCATATTTATTACATCAAAGTTTTGGTAAAAGCAGTAATAAAGATAATTAAAATTCTGCATGACGAACATCTTCTTCAGGATCTTTCTTCTTGACTGGGTCGCTACTCTAGACCGTCTTCATAGTAAACATCCTCTGTGGGGTCCAACGGGTATGAGTACAAAAAGTACTCAACAAGCCACCGCAAATGCAAGTAATAATGCAGGATAATAAACAAAGAAGGGTAATGGCTAACATTGCAGAAAAGTACAGTTTTAGTTATTGCATTTAGTGTAGTCCACATTTTAATCATACGGAAAAGTAAACATGAACGTCAACAATATCAACTAACTCGAGGAGTACGTTTTACCTCCTCGCACAATAGTCCTTACATGTCAATCAATCATGCACATACATATCCAAAGTAAACTAACTGGGGGATGTCACGCAACCCGCCCTTGACCGTGGGCTCGGCTTTTCGAAAAGATTTAAGACTCTGATCAGAGATGTACTACTGTACCCACAAGGCACGCACTCATCCCAAACGAGATGACCCATACCACGGGAACTCGTGCCAAAACCTCAGCATGAGCTGTTCCAAGCGATAACCACCCGCTCTAGGTTTCGCCGGCGCGCCGGGCCGCATCCTGGCTAACGTCGCACCCCCTTTTGCGCCACATTGGTACAAGTCACCCGCAGGTGCTACTTGACCCATCTCCAAATGGTGGCCTCGGTTTGGAACAATCCATACCTTAGTTAGGACTTACCCACTAGACTTGTGGTTAGTACGTAAGTGTATTGCAACGGATCCCTCAGACCGGTCCTTATAGTTCCCCGGGTGCTACCGACCAATGCCCTAGCTTGCACCCGGAACCCACCATGCATTCACTCACAACCATAACTCCAACACCGACAGAATTCCATAGATAAGAAACAATGGGGATCATATAGTAGAACCATGTACTATGACTCATTTTTATCCTATAGTGATTGTGTCGATACATTGGACACTAGCTAATAACATTTATCATATGGTGACAAGGAGTTTAGGCTAGAGAGCATGGCTTGGGTTGCACATCAAGGTCGGGGATCCTAAATAAATATATTGTAAGGGTTCATTTGACTAATGCATATATAACCTATGTGTTTTAGCGATAGTTTAATCAAACATGGGTTCAATATGCTCAAAAGATTTGTTTGGTGACTTGCCTTGATCAGCGAAAGGCGAGGGAGGGAGTTCCGGGAAGTATTCCGGCTCCTCGGCGACGTCGTAGTATTTTTGATATAGTAAAGTAAAATAAAATGAACACAATATTCAATCAAACAATATAACATTACATGATAAGCACATAGGTCAAAGTTGGTTTGATTAAAAATAAAATAAATTCAATTGTTAAGGTTCTGTGATTTATTTCATAAATAAATTTTAAAGGAATTAAAAAGTTGTCCTTTTTAGAAAGGGGTGTTTAAATGTGATTATTGTCATATTAAGTTCTCAAATAAATTTGAAATGAAAAGTTCATGTTAATTTAATGGTTTTCAGTACATGGACAGAAAGGAAATAAATATAAATTTTTCTGAAGTTTAAATATTTGAATTTATATTTTAACCCTAAAGGCATTTGAATATTCATTTGAATAAACATGAAATGTCCAAAGTAAACCTACTGTTTTTATTGCATAAACATGTAGAGAATAATATTATGAATTTTTTGAAATTGGAATGGCAATTTTTAGAGTTCAAATGCGCCAGATATGAATTTTACAAGTTTTAAACCTTTCCTGGAATTTATTTTCAAATTTAAATCCTCTCGGGTCCACGGTGAGCCAGGCTCACGGTGAACCCGCGCACTGTGCGCGTGCGCCGGATCAAGATCCACCGTTGGATCGCGATCGGGCGGTCACAGGCGAGGCGGGGGAGTTAAAATGACGTGGATGGCTGAGATTAAAACGTTCGAACCGGTACGCGATGGACGCTCCAGATCAAACTTGGGTTTTAAATACCAACGAATGCACGAGATCGCACCGTACCGCTTCACTCAGATCCGACGGCCCGGATTAAACCGAACAGATGATTTAATCTCTGGCGTTGGATCTGGATCGCACGACCGGGATTGAATCCGGCACAGTGCGTGTCGGGGGGGTAAAGTACCCCTTCTTCCCCGACTCCAGCGATGCGACGGTGAGCGATTCCGGTGAAGGCGAGGGTTATCTAGTCTAGCTAGGACTAAAAACAGAAAGAGGGTACCGAGGGGAACAAGAGGGTACCCTTGCGGTGGTCCGGGGTCGACGGGGTGAGGCCGACGACGAGCGGAGGCGGTGAAGGCTTTCGGTTCCTTGGCGGCGACGCCGATCCGGCGGGGTCCGGTGTCGATGGAGGGGTGGCCGAGGTCAGGGACGTCCTTGCGGTCACGTTGGTGGCGGAGGCGCGGACAGAGGCGGTCCGAGGCGACGGCGAGTGGTGGCCGGAGGCGAAATAGGAGGAATGCGCTAAAAGGCGAAGTGCGGGCGCTCTGCTTGGTCTGAGTGCAATTGGACGCGTGAACCGAATGCGGTGGAGGGCAGTGGTTTAAATAGGGGTACCGGCGGGGGCAGGGAGGGCGCAATTGACGGTGGCCGGGGATAAATGCGTTTTGACGCCGGCGAGCTCGGGTTGAACGCGGTTCATCGAACCTGGACGCGAATCGGTCGAGTTTAATGGGGGGAAACGGTCAGCGCGTTGAGGGGAATTCATTGCCGGCGACGGATTAAAGGGAGGGGGCCAGCGGGGGCGGATCCTAGGCGGAGTTAGGGCTTCGGCCGGCGAGGGGGGGATTCGGGGGCGGATCTCGCGGGGACGACGAATCCAACAGGTGGGGGCCACCTGTCAGCGAGCGCGGACGAGCGAGGTAGGTAGCTGACGGGTGGGGCCGTGGCGTCGGGCGCACGCGCGAGGGGAGGCAGTCGGCGCCGACAGGTGGGGTCAGGCTGTCAGCCTAAGGCCAGCGCGGGTGATGGGTTGGGCCGGTCGGGAGAGAGAGAAGGGAGGAGGAGGGCCCAATACTGTTTTAAAATATTTTCGGATTAAAAATAATTGCAGAAATTGGTTTAAAATAATAGGGCCACTTCCAAGCCTAGTAAAAATTTATAAAAATTCTCAAAAATATATTTTAGCCTTGGGAGTTTATACAAAAATTTTCAGCTCCTGGTCTGGTCATTAACTCTATGTTGTAGTTCAAATGGGTATAAAAGGATATTAAAGGTATTTTCAGAAATATAAAATCCAAGAAATTGAATTAAATAATATTTTTATTGTTTTGGAAATTTGGGGTGTTACAGCTGTTGACCAGGATTGACTCAGGTACACGGGCGACGAGTGATTGCCGGGCTGAGAGAGCTGCGGAATTAGGCCAGCCCAATCCGGGTACCTGGTGCAAAGTCGGTGGATGCTTTGTCAGTTTCGGCGCAAAACTGACGACCGCTGATCTTGGATCAGACCGTTCTGGGGCTAAGCCGTAGTCGCTACGAAAGCTCCGCTTCCGGATAAGTCATCTGTAAATAGGAGTTTACTATTTTTTCCTTAGGCCCACAGTCAGTCAGTCGAGTCTGTAAAAATATCCTAAGGGCAGTTTGGTTTTTTCCATTTTATTTCAGCGTCTGTAAAAACCCTAAGGGTCTTTTGGTATATTCCTAGGCTATTGGGCTGCCTATAAATAGGGCTCCAATCCCTAGGGTTAGGGTTACCCTTTCAGAAATTACTTTACTAATCAAAAAGGATTGGGTCACTTTTTGGCGTTCTTCCTCCCGGTGTATGTGCTCTCTCCGCCGCCATTAAGTTCATCATGCGCACGGCAAGAAATCGATTCCACCTGTTTTTATTCTTCCAGATCTCTGACTTCTCGTTGTGACTTTTCATCGGTTCGCGTGATTTGTTTTCCGGCGTGCGATAGCCTTGGTTTATTGCTTCGTTTTTGTCTCTTGTCATCTGCCATTGCTGTGTATTTGTTCTTCTGCAGCATCATCGCACGCAGTACTTGATTGCAGTGCATGCCAGAAGCTAGTCGGCCACATAAACTTTGCTCGAGAAACGTGACGCTTTGGCTTCAACAGTGTTCTTCGTGTTGCTCCGAGAGAAGTTTAAGTTTCACTGTTGATTTGTTTTGTACCTTGTCTTGTGTTGTCCATGGCATAGGCTTTTGGCTAGCTCTTAGCTTGCAGCAGGATAGCCTGAATTTTTATTACACGGTTTTCCTTGCTCTATTGTAGCTGTCTACAAAAATAGTTTGTTTTCATGCAGTCTGGCAGCTAGCAAAGTAGCTCTGTAGGCTATAGTCTAGTTTCGACAGTAGCCTGTCAGCTCCTCATGCTTGGTACTTTGGTAGCAGGCTTCAGCCTCTAGTTTCCTAATGAAGTTCATGCGATAGCTTCGATCAGTTTAATTTTTCCGAAGCTCGAAGTCTGTGTCTGGTCTCCGTGCGAAGTCCGTTTGTCTGAGGCAGCAGATTTTGTTTCTGGCATACTTCGTTGCTGCATAGCTTCGCACTAGTCTTCGAACTCTTTTCTGCAAAGCTTCGAATTCGAAGTTGACTCGCGAGATTTCATTTCTGGCATACTTCGCTGCTGCATAGCTTCGCACTAGTCTTCGAACTCTTTTCTGCAAAGCTTCGAATTCGGAGGGTTTGAAGTTTACATTTATAGCCTTTGCACGACTGCTCCGAACCGGCTTCGACTCCTTCAGCCTTCGCACAAGGACTTCGAAGCAGGCTTTGGCACAATCATCACAGACTTAGACACTGCAGGCTTCGTCAAGTACCGAACAAGAGACAACCTTGAATAGTAAGACTTCTCGTTTTACGTGCACTCATATTATTTGATGTGATGTTTTATTCCCATGAAGCTTGAACAGCTTATGGTCTGATTGATTTGTTAAACTACCTTTCAACACTGGTTTGGTGTCTTCTCTGTTAGGACACCGGTTGTTTTTAGGCTAGATAATTTTAGACTCTGTTGATCTATTTATTTTTCTCTGCTAAGTCTGTTGAGGTGCGTTGGGTGTTGGGAGCAGGCCATTGATTCGAAAGAATTTTTTAGGTGCCCATTCACCCCCCTCTGGTCGGTACTTTCGGTCCTACAGAAAACGGTCGAACCTAGCTGGTTGGAGAGCTCTATCGAGGAGGACTCGTCTTGGGCGCTCTGGAGCGACGCCGGCCACTCCTCTTTCAGAGGTGGGATCTCGAGCGTGATGAACTCCTCCGTCAGGTCCCGCATGCTCATCCGATGGGCGACAATTTGGAGGAGTCGGATGCGAGCGGAAACCGAGCCGGCGTTGGCTTTGATGGTCGCCTCCCTCTAGAACTAGATGTGGCGTGGAGGTCCGGGGAGTTCGGAGTTTAGCCCAACCCGGACATAGAACCAGCGGTGTATCCACTTGGAATACCACCACTCGTTGATGGCTTTCGCGGGGAAGGAGTCGACGTACCTCTTCCAAAGCTAGAAGTTGATGATGTCGTAGGCCTGCACTAAGCCCTCTTTTTCTTTGGCTGACAGAGAGCCGCGTGCATTTGAGCGAAGACCTCCGCTTGTCCCTCGCAGCCCTCCACACGCATGGCCTATTCGAAGATGGAGAGGTGGGCCACGGCGTTTGGAGATAGCTGGGCAGCTCGAGGTGGATGGCGTCTAGGACCCCTGCCAGGAGCTCCGAAGCTGAGAACCCTAGCCCCACGTCGAAGAATGCCTCAAAGATGATGACCTCTCCTTCGCGCGGCTCAGGGATGGTCTCTAGGCCCGGCTTCCTGGCCTCCACACCGGGACCGAGGCAGAGCCGGGTTGCAAGCTCGATGGATCCGTCCGAGCACGCCGACGTCCCCAGCTCTAGGGTTTGCTCCCGAAACCTCTCCGACGCCGGGCGGAGCTCGTGAGGATCGTGAGTTTCCGATGAGCTGGGGGCCATTGCCACAGCTGCTGCTGCCACCACTTGGCGCTGTAGGAATCGGGGATCGACCGCTGCTGTGGGAGCGCTTCTCTGACATGCTGGGAGGCGAAGGTGAAGAGAGGCGGTAGAGAACTTGGAAGATGGAGGTGGTGGTTGCTACTCTTTGAGGTTTGGATCAGCCGAGGAGGAAACCAATTGGCCAGCAGGGAGTATTTATGAGCGCGCGGCAGCCGCTCGGTCCGTTCAGTGCCCCGCCCGTTCGCATTCTCCCGTGCGCCCATGCGCACCGGGCGTGCAACCGCCGCATTAAAGTCTCATCGGTCCATCTCTCCCACACACCAGCGCGTGACGGACAAAGCTGAGTGTGCATTAAATTCAGCCGGTCAAACTCCTCCCACGGGTTGGCGTGCGGCGGCTACCTTGGGGTTACTTCAAGGCCGTCAACCAAGTCTTTAGCCGCGCCAACACACATCGAGTGCACCGGGGCCGCCCCGAAGCCAATCCCGGGCTCTAGAGCTTCGGAGTGCCCTTGAGGCTTCGGAGTGCCTCCGAAGCATTCGAAGCGGAGAGCCGATCCGCCGCAAGCGCCCCGGGTCTCACCTTGAGTTGATTTCCTATAAGAGTAACCATTGGTATTATCTTGTGCGCTTCCATCCTTTTCTCCTGTGTAGGGCCTTCGAGCAGAAAGAAGCGAGGGGCTACTATTGGGGGAGATAATCCTGACGAAGATTGGGAGCGATGTTTGAAGGAAGGGCTTCGTTAGCCAGAAGTCGGGCACCTCCTTCTGGAGGCGACGAAGGACCTGAAGACCGGAGGCCCGAGGCCCCCGGAGGCTGTGAAGCAGGCAGGAGGCCGGAGCCAAGTCCTTGGAAGGTGCGGAAGGTCCGACACCAGGACAAAAGGCCAGAGACTAGTTCGGTCAAAGTGGTCCGGGGACAGGATCAAGATCGTCTGCGCAGCGTCTGGCACTGCTTGGACGCCCAAAGTGGCTGATACGCTGTTAGGGTTACACTTTTTGTCTGTACTATGGGGCTACCATTCTTGTCTGTACTATAGGCCTATATTAGGCAGTGCTACTGCCAGAAGGATTTTGGAAGTATCGGACCCCCAACCAGGATCCTCTATAAATACTCCCCTTCCCCCCATTGTAATGGACACGAAATCCAAGAATACAACTTTGAGCTTGGTCTCTCATTACACACTCATTCTCATACCTGTTGGTCTAGTCCGCTGCGCCAACACCAGAGAACTTCTCCATATGGACATTGTAGGTCCTACTCGGGTTAGTTCTTTAGGCGGCAAGTGGTATGTGTTGGTTATTGTCGACAATTTCTCTCACTACTCTTGGGTCTTCTTTCTAGCCAGCAAGGATGAAGTGTTTTCACACTTTTGGAGCTTTTCTTTGAGACTTTTCACTAAACTCCAAGGTGCATTAAAATTCATTCGAAGTGATAATGGCACTGAGTTCAAGAACAATCTCTTTGTTGACTTTTGCATCGAGCATGGCATAGAATATCAATGTTATGCTCCTCGGGTTCCTCAACAAAACGGTGTTGTTGAGAGAAAGAACCGCACTGTTGTAGCAATTGTGTTAGCTACAGCAGGTTTTATATGGTATATGGTGTGTAGAGTGAACCTCGAAGGGTTCTCATAGAGAGAGCGAGGATTTATACTGGTTCAGGCCTCCCCGGACGGATAATATCCCTACGTCCAGTTTACAGTGGATTTGGCATAGTTTTACCTCTGCTGAACCTGTCTATTACAAGGGTATGGCCCTACTTTTATAGCCACACGGGCCAAAGGAAAAGACCAAATTGCCCTCTACAAGTCGTAGGCTTTCTAGGGGCAAGAGAGGAAAAAGGCTAGAGTACTGTACATTTGACTTTACAGATGTAGTGGATAAACGTCACTTCTGGAGTAGGTATATGGCATACCAGGGGCGAAGGGGCCCCGGTATGGCTTCACACTGTAATGATTCTTGCATATTTCTTCTGGCTCGGAGTACTTGCCGGAGTCCTTCAGGTAGAGGGAGCTGATGAGGCTCCAAAGGGCATTCCGAAGCTGACCCCGAGGATGGCTCCGAAGCAGGCTCCAGACCAACTCTCGGAGTGGGCTCTGAGAGGCTCCAGAAAGGGCTTCAAAGGGGACCGGAGGAGTCAAAGACCATCCCAAGGCCTCGAGCTGATGAGATTGTTGTTTTCGAAGCCTTCTTCGAGGCGGGCCTCGGGCTGCCGACAGTGGAGATGCTGAAGGTGTACAACTTCGAGCTCCCTTACTTGTCCCCGAACGCCGTGTCAAGGCTGGCTATCTTCGAATGGGCCATGAGGGTTGAAAACTACGAGGGGCGCGCGGACGTCTTCATCGCACTTCACGACGCAAGCTGCCAGCCGAAAAGAAGGGAGGGGCAGACCGTGTGGAGTGGGATTTAGCCTTTAGGAGCACCAACTTCCAGCTCCGAAGGGAATTCCAAGACGACTTCCCAATGAGGGCTGTAAATAACAAATGGTACTCGAAGTGGGACCAAGAGTGGTTCTATGCTTCGGTGGGCATGGACTCCCCCTTCAGAGTACCAATGCGCTCATCTCTTAACGACGCGAGGGCGTGGTGAAGGCGAGCCCCGAAGACCTTCAATCGAGGATCCGGCTCCTGCGCAGGGTGGCTTTGAAGATGAGCATGAGGGACATAGCCGAAGAGTTCATCACCTTTCGGCTCAACCCCCTCACGCTCTCCCGGCCAGAGAACCTGTTCTAGGCTTCAGGCTCGGAGGGACCGAACGAGGTGTCCGCGGAGCGCCTTGGTAAGACTTCGAACTTATTCATCACATACTTCGCAAAATTAACTTGTGATGAATTGAAATCATGGTGAAGATGTGCGTGACGTACGGCCTCTAGAGGAGGCAATCGTGGCCGCGGAGCGCATTGTTGGGGCTCCGATGCCAGATGAGCAGACCCGAAGGCTCGCTCTGGTGGGGTCTTGGGAGCGTTGGAACCGAGTGTGGACCTAGCTCGGCGTCGAGGGGGTCCAAGCGCTCCCAGACTTCACTGGCTTGACACCTTCGGCGAGCAGCTCCAAAAGAAAGAGGGTGGACGATGAGTGTCGGGGGGGAATACTTCATCCCCAGGGTTTTTAAGATCAACAGGCAAAGTTAATTCGTCAGCATCAAAACAGAAGTTCATCTCCAAGTTGATGAAGTTTCCGAGCCGAAGGGTACTTCGGATCATCTGTTCGAAGGTACCCTCTGAAGGCTCCGACGCTACAGTGGGAAACAGCAAGATTGACGAGACGTCTGCCTTATATATCCCCTCCGACTAGATTTTACTATTTTATCCCTATTCGGGGTACCGAATAGTTACCACTATGTCGGTTGTAATTGAGGGGTAAAAGGGTCTTTTCCTTAGAGTTTTTACCTATAAATACCCCCCTTTTTACCCTATAATAGGCATCGAATATTCAGATATTCAATACACAACTTCGAACTACTTCGAGCTATTATCCAATTCGAAGGCTTGAGATAGTTCGCTTCGCAAACTACTGTTTGTTAGTTCTTAATCCTAGAGAACATGTTAGCATAATCTTTTACGCCAACAGTTGGTGTCGTCCGTGGGGAACTTAGTTCTAAAAGCTAGTTCTCCACTGTTGACTGCACTTCTAAGAGCACTTATGGAGGGAGCTTTGGAGTCTCAGGATTCCGCGCAGCCTTCGGTAAGGGGCTTCCTAGTGCAGCTTGGAGGCCTTTCCTCACCTTCCCAAACCAGTCGAAGTCTTCAATTTTCGGACCCTAACTTCACTAGCCATGCCTCCCAAGCGGAGTCTAGCCACAGATCCTCCCCAAAGGTCCCCTTAGACCAATGGTGCAGGACCCTCAGTCATTCCACCAACCCCCGAAGGGGTCCCCAGACCTCGAACACCCAGAGGTCCCCAAGCACCTCCCTCGGTGCTCCTAATGGATCACTTCAGTTCCCAAGACCCGGAGATCCCCTTCGGAGGAGATGAAGACCTTCCTGAGGATGCGGCTACCCAAGTAGTGCGACTTCAAGAGGAAGTAGCAAGGTAGAGGCAAGAAGCTGCTGATCAACTTCGCTCTTAAGCCTTCACTCATGCTCCGGAGGCGCCTTAAGACGATGATACTTGTCACCATCCTAAAGCTCTTCAAGTCTCGGAGGAAGCCGAGAATGCATCCTTCGACGACGAGTCTCTATTGCATCCGGACCTGCAGAAAGTGCCCTTCGACCCCAGGTTCAAGGCCTCGAAGCTGCACAAATACTCCGGTGGGTCTGACCCCAGAGAATTCTCTCGTTCGTATGCCTTGGCGATAGAAGCCAGCGGAGGGTTGCGTAACACTATGGCAAAGTGTGTCCCCCTCACACTAGAAGGTGTGGCTCTCCGATGGTTCTGGTCCCAAAAGCCAGGATCGATCAAGTCATGGGAGCAGTTGAAGAGGAAGTTCATAAGTAACTTCCAGGGTACGTTTGTAGCCCCGATGTCGACCGGAAGTCTGTTCGAGGTGAAGCAGTGAGCAGGGGAGATGCTTCGGGAGTATTTCACATGCTTCGCCCACACTAAGTCTCAGATCAAAGGCTTGTCTACCTCTTTGGTAGTCGATGCCACGTGCGAAGGGGTGCTTAACCCAGATCTCCTTAGAAAACTTCACCAGAAGTCGGTGTCGTCTTTAGCACAGCTGATGGAATACTTCGAACAGTATGCTAAGGCAGAGGAAGACTGCCTCCGAAGAACCGCAACACCTACACCAGCCCTTCGAGAAGTGAAGACGGAGCCTGAACTCCCAACCTCTCTGCAAGCCCCCCTCGATAATCACTTCAATGATCATAGGAGGGAAAGAAACACTTCTGCTTTGAGGTGTTAAATATTGCACCCTCCGCCCCGAAGATGCCTGTCAACTTTCAATAGGCGCAAGGTTACAAGGCTGGTGCCTCAAATCCCCAAGAGAGAGCGGCTGGCAGGCGCCAAAGCTTCTTCTGTTGTGTGCATGGAGAGAATAGAAGCCATGACACAAAAGATTGCAAGTACATATTAACCCTTCGGGGTGAGTACTTAGGACGAATCTCAGGGCGAGGTACTTCGGACTGAGCCCCTCTAGCAGTGCGCTCGGCGCCTGTGCAAGCTGTGGCTCGAGCCAGCAACCCCGAAGCACAGATGCAACTCCAGGTGGCCAACATTATGCCACCAATGAAGCAGGAAGATCCCCAAGATCACGGCAAGCGAGTGGTCCTACCCATATCCGGAGGGGGGACCCTCGGTAACATGTCGAAAAGGTAGCGAAGAGAATATGTCCGTGAAGTAGGGCACATAGGGACCTCGAGTTCAGCGGCAGAAATGCTCGAGTGGTCTCATGTACCTATTTCTTTTACTGCCAATGATGCTGCGGGGGTGAAATTCCCTCATGTTGACCCTCTTGTTATTTCAACTGATATAGTGGGAGTTGAAGTCCGAAGGATCTTGGTGGACGGCAGGAGCTCCACAGATATACTCTTTATCTAGGCCTTCGACTAGATGTGCATTCCCCGGAGACACCTACTTCCGGCAGCTCACCCACTCCAGGGTTTCATAGGTCCTCCTCTCGATGCCCTCGGCCAGATAGGCCTCGAGGTTGCCTTCGGAGAGGGGCCCCTGGCCAGGGTGGAGGAGTTATCTTCGACGTCGTCGACGCCCCATATGCCTATAATGCAATTTTCGGGCGGGGAATGCTGAACCAGTTTGGAGCTATATCATATCATAACTATTTGTGTCTCAAAATGCCCATGCAAGGTGGAGTCCTCACTATCTCAGGAGACCAAGTTGTAGCCCGAAGAGCGGAGTACGTCCATGGTCCACCTCTGGACCCTCGGCAGGTGAATAGTGTGTCGGATCACACGGAGGAGGCTTTGGAGTCTTCAAGCTCCTCGAAGGGCCCTTCCCTAAAGCCAAGCCCGGAAGGTGATGTGATCACGAAGATGATCTTCAAAGATGGCAAGGAGTACCCAATACAATTCGGCAAGGGGCTACCTTCTGAAATAGCTACTTCGCTGGAGGAAGTAGTTAAGGAAAATTTGGATATCTTCGCTTGGACTGACGAAGACATCCCCGGAGTTGACCGGAGCATCATCGAGCATAGCTTGTTTGTCAACCCGAAGGCCAGGCCAATGCGCCAGGGGCTCCATATGTTATCAGTAGAGGGGGCAGACCTCCCAAGGTGGAAGTAGAAAAGTTGCTAAGGGCTGGAATTATCAGGGAAATAGCCAACACGGAGTGGTTGGCTAACCCCGTTTTCATCCAGAAAAAGGGCTCTGGCAAGTGGCGCATGTGCATTGATTTCACATCATTGAATAAAGCATGCACGCGAGACCCCTACCCTATGCCCCGAATAGACCAACTCGTGGATTCTATAGTTGGCTCTGAGTTGTTAAGCTTCCTAGACGCATACTCTGGTTATCATCAGGTCTGGCTAAAGCGGGAAGACGAAGGCAAGATGAGTTTTATAACTCCCTCCGTAGTATTCTGTTATGTTCGAATGCCTTTTGGCTTGCGGAATGTCGGAGCCACCTTCTCACGTCTAATAGCTAAAGATCTAGGTCATCAGATAGGCCGAAATGTCGAAGCCTACATGGATGATATTGTAATAAAGAGTGTTGTAAAGCACCACCATAACCTAGACTTAGCTAAAACCTTTGAGAGCCTCCGAGCATGTGGAGTTCGCCTCAACCCTGAAAAATGTATATTCGGGGCGCAAGTAAGAAAACTGCTAGGGTACTTAGTTTTGAGTAGAGGAATCGAAGCTAGCCCGATGCAGATAAGCGCATTGCAAAGAATGGCTCCACTAGAAAATCTGAAGCAGGTCCAGAAGCTGATTGGACGGCTCGCAGCCCTTAGTAGATTCCTGGCCAGATCAGCCGAGGGAAGCCTTCCAATTTTTAAAGCTCTAAACGGGTCTGAAAGTTTCAAGTGGACGCCGGAGTGCCAGAATAGCTTCGATGACATTAAAGATTATCTCAGAAATCTGTCAACACTTACTGTGCCCCTCCCAGAAGAAACTCTCCTTTATCTCCCAGCAACGGGCTCCACAATAAGTGCAGTATTGGTTAGGTAAGTTGAACTTAAAGGAAAACTGGTGCAAAACCCAGTCTACTTCGTCTTAGAAGCTTTGTACGGAGCAAAGACAAGATACTCCGATCTCGAAAAATTTGCTTATGCTTTGGTAATGGCCTCGCGAAAGCTAAGGCATTACTTTTTAGCACATAATCTTATCGTTCCTACCTCATATCCCCTTGGTGATATGCTTCAGAGCAAATATTCGATGGGTAGGATCAGAAAATGGGCTATCGAGCTAGCCCCCTTTGGTATTTCTTTCACGGTGAGAACAGCTATCAAGTCCCAAGTCATAGCTGACTTTGTGGCGGAGTGGACTCCATCAGCAGTCTGGGCTCCAGAAGAAACCTTCGAAGGTCTATGGACAATTTTTTTGATGGAGCATATTAGGCATCTGGTGCTGGAGGTGGAGCTATGATAATATCACCGTCAGGGCAGAAAGCCATGTATTCTGTGAGGCTCAACTTTAAGACCACCAACAATATCGCAGAGTACAAAGGGATCCTGCTAGGCCTCTGAAAGGCAAAGGTACATGGAGCAGCAAGGATTATAATAAATACAGATTCCCAAGTCGTCGCAGGACATGTTGACAAAAGCTTTCAAGCCAAGAACCCGCACCTTGCAAAGTATTTATAAGAAATACGCAAGACCGAAGCAATGTTTAAAGGATTTTCTGTTTGAAGTATCCCTTGAGCAGATAATCAACTTGCAGACATTCTAGCGAAGGCTACAGCCAGAGCATTGGATGTCCCGGAGGGCGCTTTCTACGAAGAACTCATCAAGCCTACGGTGCATCAATTACCCTCCGCTTAGGGGCTCCTTGTAATCAATTGTAAAAGTACCTTTCTAAATTAAATAAATATGGAGGTTCGAATTATGTTTACTCTTCAAATATTCCTTACTCATGGTGGACGCATCAGGAGAACGGAGATTCTTGTGGAGATAAGCATCTTTCATGGAACCCAGAAAACAGCCTTCGAACCATTGGTGTAAGGATTCCGTAAAAGAGCCGAAGGTGGCCAGCCTATGGATTCTAGGCTCTAGCTTGTTAGGATCCGTAGAAGAGTCTAAGGACTTTAAAAGAACAGATTTCCGGCCTACGGGTTCGAATCATCTGTAAAAGAGTCGAAGGTGGCTAGCCTATGGATTCTAGGCTCCAGCTTGTTAGGATCCGTAGAAGAGTCTAAGGACTTTAAAAGAACAGATTTCCGACCTATGGGTTCAAAGCATCTATAAAAGAGTCGAAGGTGGCTGGCCTACGGATTCCAGTCTCCGGCTTTTTAGGATCCGTAGAAGAGTCTAAGGACTATAAAAGAACAGATTTCCAACCTACGGGTTCGAAACATCTGTAAAAGAGTCAAAGGTGACCACGCAATAAGGTTTCAAGGCTCCGGCCCAATGAAAAATTTTTAAAGTCCTAAGTGACCACCATTGGAGCCTACAAGGGTAAACTTAGCTCCGAAATTTATAAATATCATAATACGAACGTACAGTTCGAAGAACTCTATGGAAGAGTGAAGTATGATTACCAAGTGTTGTGCGAAGCATCAGATTGTTACATCAATCATTGTGTCCAACGGACCCTATCGCAACACGTACAGTCCCCCACCCACAAGGAGGGGCAGGGGAGTAAGGAACAAACAAGAGATGCTTCCAAAACAAATTATATTAATTGGATAATCATATTGTATTACATCAAGAGAAATTTTGGTCTAAGCCTAGATAAAAACAGAGACCTCTCCGACCTCTAGAGCTATTTCTAGGACCACCTCGGTCTTCGGAGCCCGGAGTCTTAAAAATTTTCCTCTTGGTCTGAGTGCTTTTCTTCTTCAAAGCTCGTAGTTTTTTCTACTCCTCTTGAAGTTCAGCCCAGGACAGAAGTATTTCGGAGCTAGCCTCCACAGGGTCTTCGGCTTGATACTCCGAGTCAGACCAATATACGTATTCGGAGGACGAATATGTCACTTCCTTATCCTCTTCTTTAATATAAGCTAAGACTTCATGATGGACTTCAGGTGCTATTTCCCCTTGATCTCCTCGAGGAACGGAGAAGCATGAGCGTCGATAGGGCCTTAAGCCTTCGAGGACAGCCCACTGCTGGCGGAGCCCTTTTCTAGGTTCCAGTACTTCGAAGTCGAGTTTCGAAGGGCATGGCAAAACCTAAGAATAAACATCCAAACAAAGACTCCTCGTTTATAAACTTTTCATTCATTAATATAAGGGGCTTTACAAGATTTTTTGTACATGCTTAAGCGCCCTATAAAGCTAAACCTACGGGTCGGCTGGCGGAGTAGGCGGGGTCGGAGCTAGTGAAGTCGGAAGCGGAGGCTTCATCTAAGCTTACTTCTGCCGGTGAGTCTCGTCGATCCAAGCTTTGGCTACAGCTTTGTGGTCCATTTTCCAGATTGCCCGGAAAGCTTTCCAAGCAGAGGCTACATCTAGAGAAGGGCACAATAGGTTTTCGTCGGCGAAGCCTGCAGGTGTTGAACCCCCCGCCAGAGCAACAGAAATTCCAAGGGCTTCGATATGACGAAGGACTCCGATTCCAGCAACCTGCCCGGAGATATCTCTGTAGCGAACCCCGGAGCCCATCATCAGCTTCGTCGCCGCTTGGATCATCTTCATCTCCCGTTCAAGGGGCTCGCTCGCCGCAACTAAATATGAAGGGCGCATCGTGCCAAAGTATTCCAAGGTACCCTGGAGGGTGTCCATGGTATGCTCCGCAATGGTGGCATGCTTCATTTCCGCCGCCTCTAGCTCAAAAGCAGTAGTAGATACTTCAGCTATCCTGGATAGCAAAGTACTCTTCTGGGCCATGGCTTGTTTGACCGAGTCTTGGAGCTCCACCAATTGTGCGCTGGAATCTGTTGCTGCTTGCCGAAGCTTCTCGACCTCCGCTCTTAGCACCACACACTCAGCCTCGGTCTCTTAGACTGAAGCCTTGAGTGCAGTGTTGTTCTGTTGCTTGGCCCGAAGTGCTTCATCGGTGATAGCCCTGGCCCTCCGCTCCTCGAAGAGCTCCTCCTCTAGTCACAGTGTTTTGTCTTCGGAGATTTTAAGGGTGGACTGGAGGGTAGTAACCTTCCTTTTGAGCCGATTAGTTTCGAGATCATTAGAAGTCATTTCTGCTCTAGCAAGGACAAATTGCTATAAAAAAAGCAAAGTAAGTACCAAGTTATTTCATTTATTAATTGAATACACTTGTTGTATGTTGCATACCTGAAGAGTAGCCCTTTCGATGACCAAATCGAGCTCTGGTGCTCTATCTTCGCTCAAAATGGAGACCAGTTCAGAGCTCGTGACTTCTTGGCCTTTGTCCGCCAAGGGTTCCAGAAGAGTTCGAAGCCCTATTCGTTGCTCTAAGAACGGAGCCAATAGAGGAAGCTAGGACAGGGCCCGATGATCATCTGCTGCAGCCTCCTCCTCCGAGTTGCTCGCCGAAGGGTCGTTAGAGGAGGGTGTCACTGTCAAGGCAGGGTGGGGGCTGAAGCTCGTCATACTCTTGCCCCTCCCTGGCACGAAAGTTGGAGCTAGAACTTCGGCTAAAGTAGATCCTCCTTCGACCGTTGCCCCCTCGATCAGAATTGCTTCGCCCGAGATAGCTCTGGTCGTCAGAGCCACTACATCAGCCGAAGCCCCGACTCCAAGTGAAGCCGAAGCTCCATCGGTGGTCGGAGCCATGCCGCTCCTCGACGCACCTACAAAAATTAAGGTATTCAGTGAATATTTGTGTATAATAATTATTGCAGGAATTTTAAAGGCAAAAGCTTCGAGGTATACCTTTGTCCGTGCCTTGGGGTAGAATTGTGGGATCATCTAGGACTTCGTACATATAGAGGTATTCTTCGAGGTCATCCCCTGAAGTCTGCTCCAGTGCAGTTGCTGCAGACGTCCCAATCTTCGGCACTATTATCCCGGCCACGGGTGAGTTAGGAATTGCTAACTCAAGTCCTGAGCCGGCTACAGCAGGCTCAGAGGAATGTGTTGTATCGTCTACCACAGCTTCCTGAGGGGGGTCTCCGGCTGCACTAGGGGACTCATCTTCACTATCTTCCAAAAGATAGTCTTCGAGGGCCTTCCCCATCTGGACATTGGAGTTTCTCTCTTTTGAGCCCTCCAAAGAGGAGCTTTGAATGTCTAGAGAGGAAGGCGAGGACACTGGATTTGGTTGAGGAGGAGGCTTCACCGTCTTCTTCCCCTTCTTGACGGGGGTCTTGGTGGCCTTCTTTGAGGGCTCGGCGGTGGTTTTCCTCTTCCTAAGGGCCACTCCAGTTGAGTCAAAGTCCGGTAGAGGGGGAGGCTCCATCCCGAGAGCACTACACACCCTGTTGAAGCGCTCCCAGCTTCCCACCAGCTCCACCCTTCATTGTTTCTCCACCACCGTAGGGGCTCCGAGCACCTGTTCGGTGGCCTTTGCGATCTGCTCCAGAGCTAGTGCCAAAGGAGCCGCTGAAAAGAGGTAGCATTCCATTAAGTATGTTATCCATTTTCTAATGTTTTAATGCAGAAAAGGAGAAGACTTACCTAGGCTTCGAAGATCCCCTTCTGAAGAGTTTTGAAACGCAATTGGCCAATCAGCTCCGAGAGGCGGGATCCGGAGAGCGATGAATTCCTCCGCCAGATCCTGCATGCTCATACGGCTGGCTATTGCAGAAAGCAGCCCAAGCCACGTTGAAAGTAGGTTTGGGTTCGGAGTAACCTCGGCCTCCTTCCAGAACCAGATCTCTTGAAGGGGCTCTACGAGGCTAGAGTCATCTCCGACTTCGGCGTAGAACCACTAGAGGATCCAGTTGGTGTACCACCAGTCGTTGATGGCCTTCGTCGGAAAATGTTGCGCATGCTCCTTCTGAAGCTGGAAGTTGACACTTCCGAACGCCGTCAGCACCTTGGTGTCTCCGGGTCCATCTTGTGGCTAAGGTTGGAAGGAGGCCTCATAGGTGGCGGCAAAGACCTCCGATCTTCCTTCGCATCCTTCCACCCGAAGAGCCCATTCGAAGATGGCCAGTCTTGCTATGGCGTTGGGGGACAACTGCGGCAAGGTAACATGGAACATCTCCAGTACCTCTGATAGGAAATTAATGGCAGGGAGTCCTAGTCTGGCTTCGAAGAAAACCTCAAAAACTAGCACTTCCCCGCTCCGTGGCTTTGGGGTTGACTCCGTTCCCAGGACTCGAGTCCTCATTCCAGGGCCCAGCTTCCCATTCACTGCCTCCTCGATGGAGTCTGCCGTGCTCGTCGATTGTCCTAGGATGAAGCTCTGTGGCATTGGCTTCTTGGACGGTGGGCAGAGCTCCCGAGGGTTCTTTGTCCAAGAACTCCCTGGAGCTCCCTCCATGGCCGCCACTGCTGAAGCCGCCCACGCCTGCCTCTGCACCAGAGTTCCCACTGCCGCTGGCACAGTTGTGCTGGTCCTCTCCATGGGTTAGTTGCTCAAAAGATTGGGGAAAGTTGGGAGGTTGAAGAAAGGAAGCTTAGAAAATAAGCTTTGTAGAAAATTTCAATGGGATTCGACCCCCCTTTTATAGCTTTTCCGCTAGTTACTGCGCTTCGGGCATGCGTTCACATTGCAGGTTCGACTTCTGTCGCTGACAGGTGGGACCAAGAAGTAAAAAGGTGTGAACCCGTGGTAAAGTTTTGACCGTTACTTTTTTCAAGAGCCTAACGGCTACTTGAAGGGTAACGGCTCAAAATTAATGGCTCTTCATGACGTTTCACCTCCGTAACGGTTCATTTCCCTACGAAGCGTTCACACAGCAGTCACAGTTTGAAGTTTTCATCGGAGTTACTTTGATGTCAAATACCCTTCGAATAACTGTAATACCTTCAAATTTTTCTAAGTCCCTAAGTATGAAAATATTTCATGCGTATATTGCTCTCCTGCTACACAGGTTAAATTGGAGAAGCGTATTCGAGGGGCTACTATTGGGGGGAAATACTTCATCCCTAGGGTTTTTAAGATCAACAGGCAAAGTCAATTCATCACCATCAAAACAGAAGTTCATCTCCAAGTTGATGAAGTTTCCGAGCCAAAGGGTACTTCGGAGCATCTGTTCAAAGGTACCCTCCGAAGGCTCTGATGCTACAGTGGGAAACTGCAAGATTGACAAGACGTCTGCCTTATCTATCCCCTCCGACTAGATTTTACTATTTTAGGCCTATTCGGGGTACCCCGAATAGTTTCCACTATGTCGGTTGTAATTGAGGGGTAAAAGGGTCTTTTCCTTAGAGTTTTTACCTATAAATACCTCCCTTTTTACCTTGTAATAGGAATCGAATATTCAGATATTCAATACACAATTTCGAACTACTTCGAGCTATTATCCAATTCGGAGGCTTGAGATAGTTCGCTTCGCAAACTACTGTTTGTTAGTTCTTAATCCTAGAGAACTTGTTAGCGTAATCTTTTACGCCAACAACGAGGAACCCGAGTCCTCGAGGGTTCGCTCAGAGCCCTTGGCGGACGAAGCCTGTTCCGTGGCGGAGCATACAGCCATGGACCTTGATGCTGAAGTGGAGCCAGCAGATGCTCTGGTGGTGATAACCGAAGTGGTGGTGCTAGAGGCTGTAGTGGCAACCGAAGTGGCAGAACTGAAGGCTACGATGGTGACCCCTTTGAGCACAGGGGCTAGGGCCCAGCCCACACAGTGAAGGGATTGGGGAGCGCACATCGCTCCCACCTCCTTCTAGGACATCTCTTCTAACGAAGATAATACGGATGAAGGTAGACACTTGATCACCCTTCTCTTTGTATTTATGTATATTGACTTGTATTTTTCTTCAGATGCTGGCGATGCGAGGCCTGAGGGGACCTCCGATAGGAGCGGGAGCAGCAACAGCGACAACAGCTCAGAGTCCGAGAGCTCTTCGTCCGAAGAGGACGACGGGGACAACCGCGGTGGAGGAGTCCCTCAGGAGCAAGCCGAAGAGGACATCGAGGTAGTAGACCGGAGCCCGCCCACGTCGGAGCATGCTCTGGTGAAGCCCATGATGGAGATGGTCTGACCTCTGCTTCTGAGGGGACCCGTGATGGAGGCAGCCATCAATCCCTTCCATGAGGGCTACATTGATGTGGGGCAAGGGGAGTTGGTGGCACAGCTTAGCCATGCTAGCCACCTCAATCTCTTCGCAAATGCCCACAAAGCCATCGTCCAAGTGAGCGAAGCTTCACACGAGCTCCGAGTGATACTAGCTTTCTTAATCAACACTTAAGATTTTCTTGAATCTTTCTGGGCCTTCGCGCTGAACGCTGCAGCAGCAGCCTCCGCGGATCATCGGGTGACCCTTCTCACGGGGGAGAGGGACACACTTCGCCACCAGGCTTCGGAGGAGGCCAAAAGGTGAAGGCAAGCTAAAGCAGCGGCAGAGGAGGCGATAGAAGGGCATTCAAGAAGCACTTCGGGCTTCGGAAGAAACCAGGGCGAGGCTGGCAGTGGAGTGCTCTAATCTTCGCACAGCCAATCGATCTCTAGAAGACTTCATGGTCCGAGGGGTCGACGAGGCCGCCTCGAGCTTGACCGTAGTCCTCAAACAACTAGGGACCGAGTGCTCGGCCCCCAACTTCAACCCTCAAGATCTAATCGGGGACCACCTCGAATTCCTTTGGATGGCTGCTGCGACGGCGGAGGTGTCGATGAAGGGCATCGTGCTGATGGTCGGGCGAGTGGCTGGCCAAGGAGCGTTGCAAATGCTTCACAACGCGGGGTGCAACCACCTCGAGGCAGCAACTTCGATCACGTCGGTGGCCTTCGGAGGCCAACACTTAGTTTCGCCACCCTTGGATGTCCGCGGAGCGTGGCGCTGGCTTCAAGAACCCTGGAAGGTCCAAGGGTGTGAAGTGGTCCTCGATCTCCACCGGGTTTCCCGCCTTCACCGAGCCAGGGCAAAAGCTTCGCCAGCTCAGCCTTCGACATCGAAGCCTCCACCCCCGAAGGTGTAGACCTCCTTAGGCTTTTTGTAATTCGTAGTTGTAGGCCTATAAATGACTTACTAGTTTATTAATAGAAATGCGGGGGTACTTTATACCTGCCCAGGCTTAGCCTTCAGATGTTGACTTCAAAATGCATTAGGATTCAGAAGAGCTTCGCCAACTTTGGGTGCTGCTCGAAGTAGATAGGTCCGAAGGCCCCCTCAGTTCAAACTTCTGAGGGATCCCAGGGGCGAAGCCATTCCCAAGGTAGCCTAGGAGTTGCTAGCTGCCGTGAAGATAGAGCCCCTTCGGAGTTCCTCATCCTCGCCAGACTTAAGTTGTTTTGAAGTGGGCTTAAGTGGCGAGGGGGTGCAGTCTTCGGGTACGGCCCTACAAGGTGACGAAGCCCAAGACTTTTCTTCCTTCGACGTGGCACCACCTGCGTCTTAGACTTGGACCAAACTGCAAGGCGAAAGACGAGGTCTGCGGGCTTCGGAGCGTTGATGGTTTGGCCACGGGAGGTCAGGCTCTGATGGGGCTTCGTCCAGCCAAGGGGGCCCTGCCCGGAAGAAGAGCAAGCGAGGGTCGAACATGTCAGGGCCTCGAGCTCGTTTTTTTCTAGGCTTAGATACAGATTACTCGTAATTTTGTTTTCGAACTATATTTGCAACATACTTCATTTTTATCATTCGATGAATGGAATTTTTTATATTTGCATACTTCGTTTGCATGCTTCGCATAAATTGTATGCTCCGAACGTTAAGCTTTTCACGCTCGTACTACTCATTTCATTCGCACACTTCGCATACATACCTCGGTCCCCCCTTGTGCGTGGCGGTTAGGGACTTAGTCATTGCCGGTGCGAGCAATTAAAAATGCGAAGGGGTGCGCCTTTTGGCGGCTTCGGATGCTTATATTGCGTCGATCAGAGGCCTCTTTTGGGCTTTGAATGCTTTAATTTGAAGGGAAGCAAGGCTTCAGCGTACTCAATTTAAGCGAAGCATGGCTTCGGCATGCTCTTGATCCTGGATTAGGTATCGATACGCGAAGCAAGGCTTCAAAGTGTGTTCAGATAGCGAAGCAAGGCTTCTGAGCTTGATTCTATAATGAGAATGGGATGGGTGGTGTGGATTCACCGAACCTATGATAATGTGAGCCGCCTTCGGCTCTAAGCCACCTTCGACTCTAGGTCACCTTCGACCCTTGGATGCTTCGGGTATGGAACCCGAAATCCCTGGACGCATCGGGCCGGTGGCCCAGAGTCCTTTATGTTACCGCTACGGGCCTGGAGGCGCTGCGTAGCCTTCGGAGGAGTGCTTCAGTTATAAATAGATCGAGGCAGTGCTTCGGCCTTTGTTGATGCGAAGTGGTACTTTGGTTCTTTAGAGAGCGAAGCCTTGACTTCGGGGTTCAATAAGGGCACCGTAAAGCTTCGGTTTTTCAAATCAAGGGAAAGGCTTCGATAGTCAGAAAATGAAGCAGGGGTTTGGCATTAAATAAAATGAAGCAGGGCTTTGGCATTAAAAAGGCGAAGCAAGGATTCAATTTTCGAATAAGGCGAAGCAAGGCTTTGATTTGGAATAAAGCGAAGCAAGGCTTCGGTTGATGCTCATACCTTTGGAAGCTTGACCTGGCCTGGAGACTGAGTGACTTCGCGATGGTAGGAGAGCTTGCCTTGTAGCCCCTAGGGCTTTTGAGGCCTTCGGTGAGCGCTCGGAGCCCCTTGCCGAAGGGTGCACTCTGAGGTGCGAGGGGTGTGGAAGGCGAGAAAGGCCTTCGGGCTGCACTCAAAGCCCCTCGCCGAAGGGTGCGTGGAGTCCTAGGTCTCCGAAGCTCCCCCCTCAAGCGTACTTTGGGATATAGGCAGTGGCAGAGAACTTACTTTTTGTACTAGGTTCCCCACGGATGACGCCAACTGTTGTAGCAATTGCGTTAGCTACAGCAGGTTTTACATGGTATATGGGGTGTAGAGTGAATCTCGAAGGGTTCTCATATAGAGAGAGAGAAGATTTATACTAGTTCAGGCCTCCCCGAAGGGATAATAGCCCTACGTCCAGTTTACAATGGATTTGGCATAGTTTTTCCTCTGCTGAGCCTGTCTATTACAAGGGCATGGCCCTACTTTTATAGGTACACAGGCCAAAGGAAAAGACCAAATTGCCCTCTACAAGCCATAGGCTTTCTAGGGGCAAGAGAGGAAAAAGGCTAGAGTACTGTACATTTGACTTTACAGAAGCAGTGGATAAACGTCACTTCTAGAGTAGGTATACGGCATACCAGGGGTGAAGGGGCCCTGGTATGGCTTCACACTTTAGTGATGCTTGGATATTTCTTCTGGCTCAGAGTACTTGCTGGAGTCCTTCAGGCGGAGGCAGCTGACGGGGCTCCGAAGGGCACTCTGAAGCAGACCCCAAGGATGGCTCCGAAGCGGGCTCCGGACCGGCTCTCGGAGTGGGCTCTAAGAGGCTCTGGAAAGGGCTTCGAAGGGCACTAGAGGGGTCCAGGAGGCTTGGCTCCGAAGGGGACCAGAGGGGTCCTAGAGGTTTGGCTTCGAAGGTCTCCGGAGGGGCAAGCTTGGCTATTCTTGGAATTGACTTCGTTAGAGGGGGTTGGACTTCGCCTTCAGGCTTCGTCGGTGATAGACCCCAGGCCCAAGGCCTTCGAAGGCAGACGTCATTTGGCTCTTGTTTAAGGGAAAACTTATTCCCCCAACACGCACTTTGGTTGATATGGCTAGGACGATGCTCGATGAGCACAAGACTCCTAGAAAATTCTGGGCTGAGGCCATGAACACTGCTTGCTACATCTCAAACCGAATTTTCTTGTGCTCAATTTTGAACTTGACTTCGTATGAGCTATGTTTTGGGAGACAGCCCAAAGTTACTCATCTTCGAGTATTTGGTTGTCGATGCTATATCCTAAAACCTGGAAATTTGGATAAATTTGAGTCGTGCTCTTTTGATGGGATTTTCTTAGGTTATACTACTCACGGTCATTTTATCGTGTGTTCAGTTTGGAAACTAACACTGTCATCGAGTCATGTGATGTGACTTTTGATGAATCGTTACCTCTTCTTTTGAATAGGCCAATGAACACGATATGGAGCAGACCATCTTCGAAGATGAAGATCCCAGAGATTTCGAGGATGAACCCCTACTACCCTCGACATCGACCCCTAAAGTCGACCCCGCTTTGATCACTTCGGCAAGAGGCCCTGAAGCTACAACCTTGACATCGGTCATCTTCGACCATTCACCGGCACAAGTTGAGGGGGAGACTACATACCGCCTCGAGGCTCCTCGTCACATTCAAAGGATGCACCCTCCCGAGTAGATTATTAGTGAGCTTGATCAAAGGGTAACACGTTCTCATGCTCATTCTTTTGATTCTGCTTTTATTGCTTCTTTTGAGCCCTTAGATGTGATTCATGCACTTTTTGATTCTAGTTGGATCAATGCCATGCATGAGGAACTTGAAAATTTTGAGAGAAACCAAGTCTGGTCTCTTGTAGATCCTCTACCTAATGTTCATTTTATTGGAACTAAATGGATTTTCATAAACAAACAAGGGGAGGATGGGTCTGTAGTTAGAAACAAAGCTAGACTTGTGGCTCAGGGTTATTCTCAGTTAGAAGGTATTGATTTTACTGAAACTTTTGCACCTGTTGCTCGTCTTGAGGCAATTAGAATTGTACTTGCATTTCTGGCATCCTGAGGTTTCAAACATTATCAAATGGATGTTAAAAGTGCTTTTCTTAATGGCTTCATAGGCGAAGATGTCTATGTAAAACAACCCCCTAGTTTTGAAAACCACAAATACCCACATAAAGTCCTTAAACTTCATAAGACTCTTTATGGACTCAAGCAGGCCCCTCGGGCGTGGTATGACAGACTTAAGTCTTTTCTGCTTGAGCGAGGGTATTTGATGGGATCTGTTGATAAAACCATGTTCACTCTCAAGCATGGCAAAGATTTCCTCCTAGTTCAGATTTACATTGATGATATCATCTTTGGTGGCTCTTCTCATGCTTTGGTTGCCAAGTTTGCAGAGACCATGAGCAGGGAGTTTGAAATGTCCATGATGGGCGAACTCACATTTTTCCTTGGTTTGCAAATCAAACAAAACAAACAAGGTACCTTCGTTCACCAGACGAAGTACACCAAGGACGTGCTCAAAAAGTTCAACGTGGCTGATGCGAAGCCCCTCGCCACTCCAATGGCAACATCTGTAGCATTGGATCCTGACGAGGATGGAGAAGCCGTTGATCAGAAGGAGTTCTGAAGCATGATCGGCTCCCTCTACTTGACAGCTACGAGGCCAGACATACACTTCACCGTGTGTCTGTGCGCTCATTTTCAGGCTTCGCCACGTGCTTCGCACCGCCAAGCGATAAAGCAAATTCTTAGGTATCTCAAGCATACCCTCCAATTTGGCATTTGGTATTCTGCATCTTCTTCTTTGTGTTTTCGTGGTTATTCAGATGTGGATTTTGCTGGGTGTAGAATTGATAGGAAGAGTACCTCCGGTACTTGTCATTTTATGGGTACTTCTCTTGTTTGCTGGTCTTCCCGCAAATAGTCTAGCGTTGCGCAATCCACGGATGAGGCCGAATATGTTACTGCAGCTAGCTGTTGCTCACAGATTTTGTGGATGATTTCCACTTTGTGGGATTTTGGGTTAGATTATAAGGGTGTTCCACTGTTTTGTGATAGCACTAGGGCTATTTGCATAGCAAACAACCCGGTTCAGCATTCCAGAACCAAACACATTGATGCGAGATATCATTTTCTCAGAGATCACAATGAGAAGGGTGATATTGAACTTTAATATGTTGATACCCAGAACTAGCTTGCCGACATTTTTACTAAACCACTTGATGCATCTCGATTTGCTTACTTCCGTGGGGAACTTGATATTTGTCATCCTTACGACATTTTGTGAGGGGGGGCATGATTTAATTATTTTGTGTGGCTTTCTTATGATGATTTATGGATACACTTAGTTGCTTTTATATGCCTGTGCATGATTTTCTCTCTCATCGTGCTCTCAGCCCAAGTTAATATATATGGTGTCATAATGAGCATGATTTTAATTTATAAATCTCTAAATTTGATCACTGCTTAGTCTTGTGTCCAACGTGTGTTATACATAACTGCTTTAGCTATCTTTTATCTGCTTGGTAGCTAGAATCCTTTTCTATGGATGCACAATTGAAACTTGAAAATTATATTGCTATTCATGGAATCATACAAAAATGTTACACAACAAAAATCAATATCCATGATTTATGTGCTAAATATGAAAAGATCCAGGTGGGTTTGCTTGTCGCACTACTTTATTCTAGACTGCTTACCATAGCACCTTGGTATGAACTAGGATAACTTAGTGTCTACCAAAATCATAGTCTTAAGCTTCTGATGGTCTGTCTTGACCTAGGCTTTGCATGATTGGAAAGCATAAGGTGGATGAGCAAATAACCCCTGGCACTATAAGAGAATTGCAAAATCTGAATCACTTGCTAATCAAACTTGCTAACTGCACCATGAAAATTGGACTTGCTCTCCTGGGTAGAAATTGTTTAGCTCTTGCAGTTCCTGTTTTTACTTGTCTAGATGGCTAGTCTAAGCGGTGATTTTTATTTTCCCAATTAACCAAATCATGCGTCACACATTGAATCTGGAATATATTCACTCGAGCTGAGCATCTGAGCCTGATATTCTGATTTGGCATATTCTTGCACTATATGTTGTCATACTTTTTATCATCTTGAAGCCCTGCATTTTCTGCTCCTTGATTCTTGCATTGCCAAACGGGGAGAAAAATACATGGTTTGCCTATCGAAGAGGGAGGACCAGTGATGAAGCCCAAAAGTCGATTGAAATTCATTAATCAAGTGACATGTTTTGGCTCTTTTCTGAGTTTTATGGTCACTTGTGTGCTGAAATTTTTCAAATTTTCTTGAACTTGAATTTGGTTGTCAATGCACTCATCAAGGGGGAGATTGAGAAACCAAGTAAAAATGTGCCTTGGTTTCAAGTCTGTGATGAGTGATTGACAAGTTTACTTCTAGGCGAAGGGGTCCCTTCGAAGGGGTTCGGAAGTGTGTTCCAAAGGGTGTGGATTTAGCTGGCTGCAGTTGTGCAGCGGAGTGTGTCTATTGGAAGGGTCCGGCAGAGCACAATGTCTTGGTGGTACCGAGGGCTCGGTACTTTGGGCGGTACACCGGAGAGAGTACCGAAGGTTGTTTACCGGAGAGGTCTCCAGGGTACTAGAAACACTTGTCTGCTTGTCGTTGGTGCGCAGGTGGCTTCGGAGGCGACGGACGGTTCGCAGCGAGTGAACTTGGATCAAGCGGGAAGCTGGGTGCTAGGCGAACGGGGAGCTCGGTCACGAAGGCTGCGTGGGGTCGAGGTCAGTACTCGGGTCAAGGTGCACCAGGTGAAGGCAGAGAGTGCGGAGGGTGGCTCCGACTGAAGGTACCCCGAGGCAAAGTCCTCAGAGGTGAGGCACTTCGAAGGGTGCTCCGAAAGGAGTGACTTCGGGGTATGGTGGATGAAGTCCTCAGCATTGAGGCAAGGCGTTTGAAGTGTGCTCCAAATGGAGGCACTTGAAGGGACACCTGACGAAGAACTCAGAAGGCAAGGTGCATCGAAGGCATGGTCCGGATAAGGGTCTTCGTTGAGTGTGCTCAGGGTTGAGACACTGCGAAGGGGTCCTTATGGATCTTCATGTGGAGGCCTTGAACCGAGAGACTTCAGAAGGTGGCGAAGGTACTCCGAAGGTGGGGCTTCGGAGTGTGGCTGACTTGAGGTAATTCGTCCATGCATGGCTTTAGTGCACGGACTGACGGAGTTTGAGCTAGAGTATCTGCAAAGCCGTGGTGGTCCACTCTAGAGGTGATGGTGCGAAGGCTCAAGAGCTTTGATGGCTTCGGCTCAAAACCATCACTATATCGAAGGCTGACTTCGGTGAAGCGAAGTTCTACGGGTTCAAGCTTGTCACCGAAGCTACTGCACACCTCTTGTGCGAAGGGGGCTTCAGAAGACTCCAAATGTGCAAAGGTTGATCGTGTCGGCTCTGCAAAGCTGATGTTGTCTCCTTTGTGAAGCTGACAAAAGAAGCCTCCAAATAAAGTAGACTACCATATGTACCCCTTGTCTGGCTAAGACAAAAACAATGTAAACCCTAGGGGTAAAATAGTCTATTCGCAAGGCTGAATAGTGCCTATAAATAGTAAAGGCTGGCTAGGTCTAGGCAACACTTCGAGCAGCCATTTCTAGAACTCCGGAGCTAGCCGCCACACCCATGTACTCAGTCCTGTGAGTCTTTGGTGTTCCCTGTTCATGCAATAAAATTTATATTATGTTATTCATCTGTTGCTTGAACTTGTATCACTGTTTTTTGCACAAAATGTGTTGATTTCTCTGTGATACACTTCGTTCTGTTCTGACCTGAGTGTGTGCACTATTTCTTTTCTAGAGAAGGGTTTTAGAGTTCTATGCGTGCGAAGTGTGTGTTGTGATGGGGGAGACACAACTTTATCTTTTTGTTGCCTCGAAAGCGTTTTAGCTACTTGCTGATTTTCAGAAAGTTGTTTGCTCTTTTGTGCGTCCCTAGCACGTTTTTCTTGTTCAAATTTCATAATTTCAGCAGGAGTCATAGGAAGCAATGTAACTTTCTTTCCTTTATTCATAAATGTGTACTTATTGCTCCTACCATGGTGCGTAGCATCAGTATCATATACCCAAGGTCTACCAAGTAATAGAGAACATGCTTGCATTAGTACTACATCAAAATCAGCACTTCCGAAGTATGTACCAATGGCAAATTCGATGTGAGCAGTTTGTGTTACCATGACCTTACCGCTATCGTTGAGCCATTGCACGTGGTAAGGGTGTGGATGTGCATGTGTGGGAAGTTGAAGCTTCGTTACCATGTCCTGGCTCACCAAATTGTTGCAACTACCGCTGTCGATGATGACACGTACACGACGGTTATTGACGCCGAAGAAGGTCTGAAACAGATTGTTCCGTTGTGCCTGGTCGTCGTGGTCCATGTGAGTGCTCAAGTCACGTTGTACAATAAGTGCTGCCATGTTAGTGAAAAGATAAAACAACAAAGAATAATCCTTATGTAAAACAGCTAGGTGGGGTGCTGGATGTGTGGTGGAAGCAATTCGTCAAGCACCTTACCCACGCTTGCAAGTGTTCTTACCACGCCGCAGTGAGGTCACCGGCCTACAGGTGATGAACCAAGTGGAGGGTGGTGTACAATTGCAAGAAATGATCCTGTCCTGACCAAGAGAAAGGTGTAGCTTGGAAGGCAAAGTGAGTAGCAAGGATTAGCGATAATAATAACAGTTAAACCAAGTTCAATAAGTATTCCCTAGTACTTGTCAAGTTGCTGGCCTTAGTGCTCCCAAAGTGAAAGTTCAAGCAAAAGAGGGAAACTATGTGCCCAAAAATGAAAAGGAAGCAAAAACAGGCCAAATTCAGCTCTCTACAGATCGGACAAGGGATCGGACAAGGGATCGGACAAGGGATTGGACAAGCAGAAACTGCCACTGCCTGCCACTGTTCGGACAAGAGTTCGGACAAGAGTTCGGACAAGAGTTCGGACAAGCAACTAACAGGACCTCTTCTCTTTTTTTTATATATTTTTTTTCACTCTATTTTTTTTTTTGAACAAGGATGACCAGAGATGCAACCACAAAAATTGGCACCTACAACTGAGGTGGGATGTGGCTCACAAAAATTCAAACAAGTTCGCTGTCCAGCGAGCAAAAACTTTGACCAATTGTTTTCTTTATCTTCCTGATTTTTTTTGGCGACTTTGGTGAGGGCTAACCGGCATTAGGGTACCCACCCAAATTGGGTCAGGAACACGCTCAAAAAATTTCAGATTTTTCTGCCAAACGAGCGAAAAGTTATGCCTGTTTTACTGAAGGGGGGTCACAAAGAGTCGATGTGGAAAACAAAGTAGGGTTGCGGAAGGGGGGGTTTTCGGTGGGGAAATTTTTTCTGAGACACAAGAACAACTACTACTCAAACGACACAGAGGGATGACTAAGCCAGCAACGAGACTCGACCAAGAACACGAACTCAACAAAGTTAAAACTGAAATTAAAATCGCAAGGCACAAAGGGGTTCTCGGTGGGGAATTTTTTTTTGGTGCGGTTTTCTGGACTCTGGGTAAAAACAAAAACAGATCGAGATTACCTAACGGGAAAACTGAGCTCTGATACCAACTGATGGGGGAGTGGTCCCGATCTTCCGCTAGGTAAAGGATAAACTTGGGTTGGTGGAGAATCTCAACGTTGGCGATCCAAGGCTCCGGTCCGGCGGATCAAAACCTTGCAATCGTTACACCACTGTCTCCGTTGGTTATCAACCACGCAGAACGCGATTGACCTCGCCACAAAGGCTAATTCCTGCAAGCGAAACCAAGAACACAAGCAAGAACAGGAAGGATACAAATCGAATGCCAAATCACAGACAAACGAAGATAAGGTGAGGTTTCACAAACGCCAATGCAGCAGCCAATCGGTCCGGTGCAAGAGGCGGGATCTAAACACAACAGTGTAGATGCAACAAAGCAAAACCTAACCCTAAAGGCGGCTTGCGTGAGAATATATAGGGCGGCGGCCTGTGGAAGGCGAACAGACACAGGCTGTGGGCTAGAAGACGTACAGACTCAGACTATGGGCCAACATGGCCCAGTTCTGTCACGCAGGACTGTTTAAATCACACAGAACGACTCGAGACTCCAAATGAGGTGGAACCAATGGCAAACGATCCGTCTTCTCCTCAGATTTCCAAAAAGTCAAAGAACGCGCCAATCGGACTTCGTATGAGGAAGTTATGCCCATTTTGGTGCAGGGTGGTTGATGTAGTCCGAACCAGCGAATTCTTGACTTCAAATAATCCGTACGACTCCGTCTTCAGCTCCAACTCTTGTATTCCATCTCCCATGTTCCTAAGCAACAAAATATCACTAGTATTCAGTAGCATCCCGTCCAAACAAATATTGACATAGTTGCTAAGGAAAGAATTAACCTCATGGTTCAAGCGACGGGCACGGGCGCGTGTGATTCGTCCTAGTAACTGAATTGTAGGTGGAGGCTCCATGTGTGTATCATGTGAAGTGATGTCCTCATCATGTTGTTTAGTGTGAGTTTGCTCTGTGTAAACTGAGGCAACCCCTCATTGTTACTAGCGAAGCACTGAGTAGAGTTGTGCTCGACGTCTGTTTTCTTTCCTGAGCGAAGTCAGTTTTGCCTATCTTTATACCTTCGGTATACGAAGCCTAGTACTTGTTGCTAGCGCGGAGTATATGTTCGAAGCCCTCATAGGGAAACCTTCTTCTACGAAGTGCATAGTGTGAAGCCTGCTCAAAGGCACCTAGTGTGCGGAGCCTGCACTATCTTAGCGGAGTTATGTTTTTAGGCTTGTGGGTGTGAGCGAAATCTTCTTGACTTTGAACTTTTTCTCTTTGCGAAGCCTGAGTTCGGAGCCATAAAATACCTCCGAATCAGACCTCCAAAGGGTGTGTTCGAAGCCTGTTCCATAGGAGACTGATTTAAAATAGAAGGCTAGTTTTAGCCAGAAATTTTAAAAGCTACCATTCACCCCCCCCCCTCTGGTCACCCTTTTTGGTCCAACACATGTCTCCGAGGGGGTACAAAGTAGGGATGGTTATGCTATGTGCCGGGAAGTAGTGGTGCAGCTTCCATGAAGCCATTATGAGGGCATAAGCTATCTTTTCAAGCTCGGTGTACCTCGTTTTGGCTCCCGGAAGTGCTTCGGACACAAAGTACACTGGTGTTTAGGTCAGCTTCCCTCCAGATTACTCCTCTCGCATGAGCAAGACACTTACAGCGAAGCCTGTAGCTGCGAGGTATACGAGGAGGGTTTCTTCACCGAGGGGGTGGTGAGTGTGGCTAGGTTGGCAAGATATTCTTTGATTTCGTCGAAGCACTTCTGGCATTCTGGTGTCTAAGAGAAATCTGTTGAGACTTTCAGTTCCTAGAAGATTGGGAGGCTTCGCTCAGCAGATCTAGCAAGGAAGCGGCTGAGAGCGGCCTAGTGGCCAGCTAGCTTCTAGACCTGCTTTAGATTTTCTGGAGGAGGCATCTATTGTAGGGCGCTGATCTGAGTGGGGCTAGCTTCGATCCCTCGGCTCAAAACTGGGTATACTAATAGCTTGCTGGCCCATGCCCCGAAGACACATTTTTCGGGGTTCAGACGGACTCTACGGGCCCGAAGACTATCAAATGTCTCTGCTATGTCTAGGCTATGCTGGTGCTTTTGTGCACTCTTAATTACAATGATGTCCATGTATACCTCAACGTTATGACTATCTGATGGCCTAGGGCCTTAGCAAATAGCCTAGAGAAAGTTGCCCCAGCATTTCTCAAACCGAAGGGCATTCTTACATAGCAGAACACTCCGGATGGAGTGACAAAACTAGTTTTAGCTTTGTCTTCATGTTTCAACCATATTTGATGGTAGCCGGAGTAGGCGTCGAGGAAGCTAAGGAGCTCAGAGCCGGCTGTGGAGTCGAACAATTTATTTATGCGAGGCATGGGATATGGGTCAAGAGGGCATGCTTTATTTAAAGAAGTGAAGTCAATACGCATACGCCATTTGCTAGAGTTTTTCTTCTTTACAAAGATGGGGTTTGATAGCCACTCCGTATGGCTGATTTCTCTGATAACTCCTACTCGGAGTAGCTTTTCTGCTTCCTTTCTGGCAAGCTCATCCCTCTCCGCGGATAGCTTCCGGAGCCCCTGGCACACGGGTCAAGCTCTCAAATTCACCAACAAGGAGTTCTCGATGATGCTCTGATCTACCCCCGAGATGTCTTCGTTTGACCAAGCGAAGATGCCCATGATCTCAGGAGCGAGCCCTCCGTCGAATTGGATGGGATATTCCCACCCCTCCTTGATGATGATCTTTGTGATTACCTCACCTTCGGGGTGGGGTTTGGCAGCTGGGCCCTTTGTGTGGTTGGAGGAGGGCTAGGGTTGCTGGTCTTGGTCTTCAGGATGCTTGAGAAACCATGTTGAAGAATATGGTTTTGATATTCCAGATGTGATGAGTGATTGTCAACAGAAGTCAAAGGAATAGAGAGATGAAGACCTGCCGAGTCTAAGGCGCATGTGACTCAGGTACACGGGCAGTGAGCGACGGCCGGGCAGAGGAGCCGCGGAGTCGGGCTGGCCCAATCCGGGTACATGGCTAGGAGCGGCAGATGATCCACTGGTCTGTTGACTGGGTTTGACTCAGGTACACGGGCGGCGAGCGATTGCCGGGCTGAGGAAGCTGCGGGATCGGGTCGGCCCAATCCGGGTACCCGGTGCGAAGACAGTGGACGCTTTGTCAGTTTCGGCGTAAAACTGACGATCTATGTTTAATTCGTTTTTAGGATATTAATATTTAGTTTTAAGTTTAAAATATTTTTATTCGAGTCAGTTAATTTTTTTAAGAATATTTTTGTAATTTTCGGAATTTATTTTAGGGCCAGTTTATTTTACCCGAGGGTAAATTAGTCTTTTCATGTATTAAGATTTGCCTATAAATAGGCCCCTATCCCTTTGGGGATAGATGACTGTTTTTTTTATAGATCAATCTACTACAGTTCAACCTCTTATTTTGGTCTTCATCTTCCACCGAAAAACTTTGCATTTTCTGATCTAAAGTTTCGGCGACGATTTCCAGCGGCGCTGCCGATTCTGACGAACGGCGAGCAGGTGCACACCGTGCCTAGCGGGCCCACGGCGTCTGGCTTCCTACGGTACGCAAACTTTTCCCAGCCTTTTATTGTTTTTGTTTTCTTCGGCTTCTCCCGGCGTAGGCATCCACACGTAACAAGCCAAAAGCACTAGTCTTGTTTTGTTCCATCACGGGCCCCACATGTTTCTTTCCGCCAGTTTCTTTCACTGCTGCAGAGCATCCTTGCAGAGTAGCGTGCAGAACGGCTTTCGGTAGAGCTTCGAAACACTGCACAATTCTTTTTGTAGACGGCGACGTACGGGCGAGACGGCTGTGAATCACGGACGAACAGATGCAAAACTAGCAGTTGTAGCGGTACGACGCAAATGCAGGGAAAAATTTCAATCTCCTATTTTTTAGTAGATCAATTTTTAAATATAATCATCCATTAATTAATTAGCTAAAAACTATTTCGAAAACTCTTTTTATTTTAATCTGTTAAAGTTTATTGGTTATCTCGTATTTTTTATAATATAAAAAGAAAAGAAAATTTTATTAGTCGCAGTTATATTCCTAGTCTAATTTTTACCTGCATATCTTCAGTTTAGTTCTGAATTAATTTTAATGATCCATGTTTTATTCATTTAATTAATATTTTGTTTCTAGATTAAAATATTAATATCTTGTGATTTTTTCTAGGTGTTTTAATTTACCGTAGTAGTGTTTATTCAGTTTATCTTTAATTTCATTTAGATTAAGATACTAATCATTTTTAGGCTAGACAACTTTGGTTCACATAATTTGCTTTGCAAATATTATTTGTCTGTTTAAGTTTATTTGGTGTTGGGATTAAAATATATTTTAGCAAGAAATTTTTAGGCGCCCATTCACCCCCCCCCTCTGGTCGCTACTTTCGGTCCTACAAGTGGTATCAGAGCAAGGTTAGGTTTTTTCTAGATATCTTAACCGATTTAAAACCTAGGTAGTGATCATGACGTCTTCACGTAAAATCCCATCTCTTGAAGCTTTTGGCTACACTTATTGGAAGACTCGCATGCGAGCATACCTTATGAGCCAGAGCTCGGACATATGGGAGATTTGTGTTCATCCTAGTTTCACCATTACGACTATTGCTGCGGATACTGCTGAAAATGTAATTACCCAGCATCAAAATAATAGTAAGGCGGTGAACATTTTATTTTCTGGTCTAGGTCCTAGTGAGTTCGAGCGTGTTAGCCATCTCACCACTGCTAGAGAGATCTGGGCTACCCTCCAGGCACACCATGAGGGGACAGCTCAGGTCAAGGCTAGACTATATCAGACCTACCGACGTGAGTATGAAAATTTCTCACAGAAGCCGGGTGAGACTGTTGAGGCTTTGTTTGGTCGTTTTCAATCGATCATTAACAAGCTTCGTGTTAACAAGGCCGAGTGTTGGGAGAAAATATCTCATCTCCAGGGTTATTGCCAAAGCAGCATGAAGACAGCTGACCAGTTCGAAGATTGTCCGAAGTCCATCTTCGAAGGTGCATGGAACCTGGTTCGAAGCCCGGAGGCAGGCATTGGTTCGAAGTATGTCTTCGAACCAAAGTCCTTCAAGATCTTTTCTGCCAGCTAAGATGGAAGATTTATCTTCTATCCTATTAGATTAGTCTTTTACCATTTTAGCCCTATTAAGGAAACCGAATAGTTTCCTTAATGTCGGTTGTAATAGAAGGGTAAATAGGTCTTTTCCTTAATATTTAGGCCTATAAATACCCCCCATTTTACCCTGTAATGAGGACCGATTACTAGTGAATCAATACGCACTTTCGAACTATTCTAAGCTATTATCCTTTCGGAGGCTTAGAACAGTTTGCTTCGCAAACACTTCGTTTGTTAGTTTCTTTTCTACAGAAACCTGTTAGCGTAATCTTTTACGCCAACAGTTGGCGCCGTCCGTGGGGAGCTTAGTCCAAAAAACTTCGTTCTCTACCAACCTTTTGCATCATGCCTCCTAAGCGGAGCGCACCTCGCAATCCTACTCGGAGGTCCTCTCGGATCTCCGGAGAGATACCCTTCGACACAGTCGAAGTCGGAGGGTCTTCGACTATCCCTCCACCTCAAACTCCGCAAGGGGCTTCTATCCCTCGAGGATACGAAGCCACTCCACCAACCCCTTCCACACTCCGACCACCCGGAGCCACTCTTCCACCCTCCATTCCGATTCGAACTGATCATACCAGTTCTCAAGACCCGGAAGGTCCTTCCGGAGGAGATGAAGATAGCCTTGGAGATATGGCCACTCAAATGGCCAATCTTCAAGCCGAGGTAGCGAGGTGGCGACAGGAGGCTGCGAACAGGCTTCGCCCCCAAGCCACCCCAACTATCCCCGAAGTGCACGAAGACGACGATCTTGATTATCCCGAAGCCCCGGAGAATGCTTCTTACGACGATGAATCTCCGTTGCATCCTGAGCTTCAGAAGGTTCGCTTCGATCCGAGGTTCAAAGCTTCGAAGCTTTGCAAATATGCCGGAGACGAAGATCCCAGTGAGTTTGCACGTTCTTATGCCCTAGCAATCGAAGCTAGTGGCGGAGACAGAGAAACTATGGCAAAGTGCTTCCCGTTAGCCCTTCAAGGAGTGGCGTTGAGATGGTTCTGGTCTTTAAAACCAGGATCAATCACTTCATGGTCACAGTTGAAGAAGAAGTTCATAAGTAATTTTCAGGGCACCTTCGTGCCCCCCATGTCGACAGGGAGCCTTTTCCAAGTGAAGCAGCTTCCCGGAGAAACATTGAGACAGTACTTCAAGCGCTTCGCTCACACGAAGTCGCAAATCCGGGGGCTGTCTACATCCTCAGTGGTTGATGCGGCTCGGGAAGGCGTCAGTCATAAAGGCCTTCTGGACAAATTGCATCGGAAGAGCATCACCACAGTATCACAGTTGATGTCGTACTTCGAGGAGTACTCGAAGTCGGAAGAAGGTTGGCTTCGGAGGACTACTGCTACTTCGACATTGTTGACGGAAGTTAAAGCAGAGGTGAAGACTTCGGCTCAGCCGCAAGAACCAGTCCCCGAAGTGCAACATGATAGAAGAAGAGGGCAAAAGCACCCTCGCTCTGAGGTCTTAAACATTGCACCCCCGCAGAAGTTTGCACCAAGAGCTCCACAGCCTGCGGGGAACAAGTCCAGCGGCTGGAGGCCGCCAGGGAAAACGGCTGGCAAGAGCCAGCCCCTTTTTTGCTGTATTCATGGAGAGAATCGAAGCCATGCAACTGACACCTGCAAGGCTATTCTTACCCTTCGGGGAGAATACTTGGAGAGAACTTCGGGTCGAGGTAGTACCGACCGAAGTCCAGCAGCAGCAGTGCGCTCGGAGCCAGTTCAGGCTGTGGCGCGGATAGAAAATTTTGATGCTGCAAGGCATCCTCCGGTGGCCAATGTTATGCCACCTCCGAAGCAAGAAGAAGGGCAAGATAGAGGGAAGAGAGTAGTTCTCCCTATCTCCGGAGGAGGTACCCTCGGAAGCATGTCCAAGAGACAGCGAAGGGAGTACGTTCGAGAAGTAGGCCACATTGGGACTTCGTCATCTGCAGCTGCAATGCCGGAGTGGTCTCATGTTCCAATATCTTTCTCTGCGGAGGATGCAGCTGGTATCAAGTTCCCGCATGCAGATCCATTGGTTATCACTGCTGATATTGCCGGAACTGAAGTCCGAAGGGTGCTAATTGACGGAGGTAGCTCGGCAGATATCATATTTGTACAAGCCTTCGATCAGTTATGCATTTCCCGGAAGCATCTCCTTCCAGCGGCTCGTCCTCTGCAAGGCTTCGCAGGACCCCCGCTAGATGCACTTGGCCAGATAGGCCTGGAAGTAACCTTCGGAGAAGGTTTACTAGCCCGAACTGAAGAAGTTATCTTTGATGTGGTGGATGCCCCGTATGCTTATAATGTTATCTTTGGCCGAGGCATGTTGAATCAGTTCGGAGCTGTGGCGCATCACAATTACTTGTGCATGAAGATGCCCACACAATCAGGAGTTCTGACAGTCTTCGGAGATCAAGCCATAGCTCGGAGAGCAGAATATGGTCATGGTCCTCCTCTTGATCCGAGGCAAGTAAACAGTGTCCAAGATAATGGAGAAATTTTTTCAGCCTCCTCCGAAGCTTCGAAGAAATCGTTTCCAAGACCAAGTCCCGAAGGAGAGATTGCAACGAAGATCATTGTCAAAGATGGTAAAGAATACACGTTTCAGTTTGGTAAGGATTTACCTCCCGAAGTTGCAACTTCCTTGGAAAAGGTCGTAGGAGAAAATTTGGATGTCTTCGCCTGGTCTGACGAAGATATCACCGGAGTCGATCGGGATATTATTGAGCACAGCTTGCTTGTAAACCCGAAGGCCCGGCCTGTTCGACAAGGGCTCCGGAAGATGTCCGCAGAGAGAGCTGCTCTAGCTAAGGACGAAGTTGAAAAACTGTTGAAGGCTGGGATTATCCGAGAAGTGGCCCATACAGAATGGCTAGCCAACCCAGTCTTCGTCAGGAAGAAGTCTTCCGGGAAGTGGCGCATGTGCATTGATTTCACATCTTTGAATAAAGCGTGCCCACGTGACCCCTACCCCATGCCCCGAATTGATCAATTAGTTGACTCCACGGCAGGTTCGGAGTTACTAAGCTTCCTCGACGCGTATTCTGGATATCATCAAATATGGTTGAAGCGCGAAGATGAAATCAAGACGAGCTTTGTAACTCCTTCGGGAGTCTTCTGCTATGTAAGAATGCCCTTCGGCCTAAGAAATGCCGGGGCTACTTTTTCAAGATTAGTTGCTAAGGCTCTAGGTCATCAATTAGGTCGCAATGTGGAGGCCTATATGGATGATATTGTAATAAAGAGTGCTTTAAAGCACCAACATAGCCTAGACTTAGCAGAAACATTCAATAGCCTTCGGGCATGTGGGATCCGCCTTAACCCCGAAAAATGTATATTCGGAGCTAAGGCTGGAAAGTTGTTAGGGTACTTAGTTTCAAGCAGGGGAATTGAAGCTAGCCCTACTCAAATAACTGCGCTGCAGAAGATGGCTCCTCCGGAGAATTTAAAGCAAGTGCAAAAGCTGACCGGACGTCTGGCCGCACTTAGCAGGTTTTTATCAAGGTCTGCGGAGAGGAGCTTGCCAATATTTAAAGCTTTGAAAGGGTCCGAAGATTTTGCATGGACACCGGAGTGTCAGAAAAGCTTCGAAGATATTAAAGATTATCTCAGCAATCTTGCTACACTTACGGTGCCTATTGCGGACGAAACCCTACTTCTGTATCTTGCAGCCACAGGCTCAGCTGTCAGCGCAGTCCTTGTCAGAGAAGCTGATATCAATGGGAAGTTGGTCCAAAATCCTGTCTATTTTGTATCCGAAGCATTGTCAGGAGCGAAGACAAGATACTCCGAACTTGAAAAGTTCGTTTATGCTCTGATAATGGCTTCGAGGAAGCTAAGACATTATTTTTTGGCTCACAATGTAATTGTACCAACTTCGTATCCTTTAGGAGATATGCTCCGAAGCAAAGATTCCACTGGAAGGATTGGAAAGTGGGCAGTAGAGCTAGCACCCTTCGGCATATCTTTCCTGGCAAGGACAGCTATCAAATCTCAAGTTCTAGCAGACTTCGTAGCAGAGTGGACTCCACCTGCGAAGTTGACTCCGGAGAAATCAGATGACGGAGTTTGGACTGTTTACTCCGATGGGGCTTTTCAAGCATCCGGAGCAGGCATTGGGGCAGTATTAATTTCACCGTCAGGGCAAAGAGCAATGTACTCCGCAAGACTCAACTTTAAGTCTACCAATAATATAGCGGAGTACGAAGGAATATTATTAGGACTTCGGAAAGCACGTGCTCTAGGGGCTACAAGAATAATTATAAAGACAGATTCTCAGATAGTAGCAGGGCACGTAGACAAAAGTTTTCAGGTCCGACATCCACAGCTTGCAAAGTACTTGGAAGAAATTCGCAAAGTCGAAGCACATTTCAAGGGTATTTCCATTCGGAGTATACCAAGAGCTGAAAACGTACAAGCGGACATTTTAGCGAAGGCTGCTGCCGGAGCTGTGGATGTGCCTGACGAAGCTTTCTATGAGGAGCTCAATATACCTTCGGTGCCACAAGTTCCTTCTGCAGAGATTCTCTGCATTCCTAGTGCAGATTGGAAGGATTCAATCATAGAACTCTTGCAAGGAGGAACAAATTTGCCCGAAGAACCCCAATTGTCAAGATTAAAGCTCAGAGCAAGAAACTATCAGCTAATCAACGGTATATTATACAAGGCCGGAGTATGTTCCCCTCTACTCCGATGTATATCTCAAGCCGAAGGCCAAGAAATTCTTCGAGAAATTCACGAAGGCCTTTGTGGAAGCCATTTAGCCCCTAGAGCTCTGGCAGGAAAAACACTTCGCCAGGGGCTTTATTGGCCCACAATAACAGCTGATGCGGAGAGCTTAGTCCGCACTTGCCAAGGATGCCAGTGGATGGGTCGACGGAGTCATCGCCCACCAACAGCTCTTCAAGTCATTGCTCCGGTATGGCCTATGGCCAGATGGGGTATGGATCTAATTGGTCCCTTTCCGTTAGCAAAGGGAAATCTGAAGTTCGCAGTGGTAGCTATTGAATATTTCTCTAAGTGGGTAGAAGCAGAGCCCTTAACAGCTATCACTTCGAATAATGTACAGAAATTTTTCTGGAAAAACATTATTTGCCGGTTCGGAGTGCCTAGATATCTCACAGTTGATAATGGAACACAGTTCGACGCAGAACCCTTCAGGAAGTTTTGCGAAGACCTAGGCATTCAACTATGTTTTGCTGCAGTGAGACATCCTCAGTCGAATGGAGCCGTTGAGCGAGCCAATGGAAATATCTTATCAGGGCTAAATCGAAGAATAGTAGGGTTGTCAAAGGGACTGTGGACCGAAGAGCTTCCAAAGATTCTGTGGTCCATTCGGACTACGCAAACAAGGTCCACAGGTTTTACTCCGTTCAGACTACTATTCGGAGATGAAGCTATGACTCCAACGGAGCTCAAAGGGGGCTCACTTCGCAGCACCGAACCAGACATCGAAGAAGAAAGACAAGCTTCGTTAGATTTGTCAGAAGAAACAAGGCTTCGAGCTGTAGCAAATTTATCAAAGTATCATCAGCAGACGAAGACTTGGTACGACCCGAAGGTTAAGCTCAGCAAGTTAAGGCCGGGTCATCTTGTTCTACGAAGCATTATAGCACCAGGGAAGTTAGGCAATAAATGGGAAGGTCCATATCTAATCGTCCGCTCGGGGCGCCCTGGTTCCTTTAAATTAGCTAATTTAGAAGGTGAAGAGTTAGCACATACTTGGCATGCGGAGCACCTAAAGCGATACTTCGCATAAGGGCTCCTTGTAATTCGCTTGTAATCACCTCTAAATTAATAAAGCATACATCCTGTAGCGTGCCTTCCCCTTGACGCTCCTAGTCTCCCGAGCGGACGCGCTGGGACGGAAGTCGTTCGAGAGGGAAGTGTATTAAGCAGGGCTGTATTTCCGGACTTCGAACCCTTAAAGTCGAAGCCTCCGGTGTGGTGGCTGAAATCCATCCGGAGCCCAAGCTGATACCTTGTAGGCATCCGTAAAAGAGCCAATACCACATTCTACGGAGTCCAAGCTTCGGCTGGTAGACTTCCGTAAAAAGAGCCGAAGGTGGCCAAAATCTGCGGAGTCCAAGCTGCAGCTTGTCAGACTTCCGTAAAAAGAGCCGAAGGTGGCCAAATTCTGCGAAGTCCAAGCTCCGGCTGGTAGACTTCTGCAAAAAAGAGCCCAAGTGGCCAAATTCTGCGAAGTCCAAGCTCCGGCTGGTAGACTTCTGCAAAAAAGAGCCCAAGTGGCCAAATTCTGCGAAGTCCAAGCTCCGGCTGGTAGACTTCTGCAAAAAAGAGCCCAAGTGGCCAAATTCTGCGAAGTCCAAGCTCCGGCTGGTAGACTTCTGCAAAAATAGCCGAAGGTGGCTACAATTTCTGCCAAATCCAAGCTCCGGCTGGTAGATTTCTGCAAAAAACAGCTGAAGGTGGCTAAAGCAAAACAGCATTTAAGCCATGAGCTTCGAATGACTGTTCATATGCGTCCAAAGTGACAAATTTTTTAAAGACACTAAAGTGTCCTGGAAGTTATCTCAATTGATTCCTTTCATGAAATAAACGAAGGTACCAAGTTACCATTCTTCTGACTACAAATAGTCGAAGACATTTCATAAGATTTCAAAAGATCTTTAAAAATGACAGAGGGGCTCCGAACCCCCAAGAAAAAATTGTACTCCGAAGTTTTTTCTTTGCGCATAACCATCTTTGAATACAGTTCGAAGTTGCTTATACCCAAAGAGGGGCTAGTAATATGGAGACAATTTTAAATCGGCATTCATTATCAAAATAAATGTATTTACAGATTACATTATGAAAAATTGGTATCTATACCAAGAAGGAATCGGAGACCTCTTCGGTCCCGAGAGCTAGGGGTGGAACGACTAGTTCCAACATCGGAAGTTCTAAGAACTTTACGTTTAACTCTCTTCCTCCCCTTCGAAGCTCTAAAATCCTTCTGCTCTTGTTGAAGTTCGGCCCAAGTTCGAAGCCGCTCGGGGCTTCTCTCCCAACTTCTAAGATCTTCAGATCTTTTATTTTGGGCTTCACCTTCGTCTTCGGACCAATTAGTGTCTTCAGAAGACGAGGTGTTTGCGTCGCTCTCTTTATCTTCCTCTTTAATATAAGACAATATGTCTTTGATTACTTCGGGTGCAATAACGCCGGAGTCATCTCGAGGGATAAGGAATCGAGGACGTTTATAACTCTTTAGAAGTTCGAAGGTGTTCCACAGTGAGCGAAGTTCGTTGTTAAGCTCTAACACTTCGATATCTTCCATAAGAGGCAAAGCCTAAAAATATGACAAACAAGATTTTCATTGATAAATATTTACAAGCATCACCTTTACATAATCAAAAAATCCTAAATAATCCTAAACCTGCGGGTTCGGAGGAGGCTGACTGCTCGAAGCTTGGCTCCGAACTTGCTTTTGGCGTTGGCCTTCATCAATCCAAGCCTTGATCGCAGATCGACCTTCGGCTCTCCATGAAGTTTGGAAGGCTCGCCAAGCAGCAGCTATACCTTCGGAAGGTTTTAGAAGTCGGTCGTCGTCGAAGATGATAGAACCCTCTGCGCTCGGAGTGATTGTTCGGCCCAAATCCTCGTAGTAGCGAAGTAGTCCAAGGGCAGACACTTATCCGGAGAGTTCTCCATAACGTATGCCTGCCGTCTTCATTTGCTTCGCTGCTCCTTGGATCCTCTTTAGCCGGCGCAGCAGAGTTACATTGTCATCTGAAGGTAGTGATCCAGTAGTACCGAAGTACTCCAAGACACCTAACATTTGTTCGATGACCTCCGAAGCCACCTTCTCGGACTTAACCTTTTCTTCAATAAGCATATCCTTGGCCGAAGTTGTTTCAGCTAAAACTCCGGAGATTCTAGCGTTCTCCGTAGTCAAAGCATTCTTTTGAGTTCGGAGTTGGCCAGCCTCTTCTTGTAGCCTTACAAGTGCGGAGTCCTTCGCAGCATCCTCCGTCCGCAGTCTTTCAATCTCCGCTCGAAGCACAACTCTTTCTGCTTCGAGCTCTTTCTTTGCAGCCTCCAAGCTTTGCCTAGCTCTTCGCTCTGCTATTATCACATTGTCCATTTGAGATACTCGACCTTCGGAGAAGTTAAGATTTCTTTGAAGAGTTTTGTTCTCTTCCCGAAGTTGAGCAATTTCGTTTTCATTCGACAAAGCTGCAGCGCGGGCTAAGACTGCTTGCTAAGAAAAAGAAAAACTGGAATAAGAAATTATTCATATATAATTCATTATTTGGTTCGAAGATACTTTATACCTGATAAGCTGCTCTTTCCACAGCAAGGTTAAGCTCCGAACCCTTCACTCTGCTTAAACGGGCTACCAGTTCTGTTTCCCCGACTTGGCGACTGGCTTCACCCAAAGGCTTAACCAAAGTCCCAAGTCCGGTTTTCTCCTCCAAAAAAGGAGTTATGAGAGGAAGCAGTTTTGAAGCTTTCTGGTCAGCCCTGCTTAGCGAAGGTCCGGAGGTTTCTTCCGAGGCCCTTGGAACTTCAGAAGATGGCCCCCCCTCAGTCGATTCACTTTCGTCCGTTGACTCAGATGAAGTCGATCCTTGAGCTGGGAGGGGCTCGATGTGTCTTTTTCCTCTTCCAGGCCCCGGTAGAGAAACTCCCGGTTGCGACCCTGAAGTTGTCGAAGGTCTTTGAGTTGTATCTTCGAGGGATACTTCGACAACAGGAGGCTCTAAAAAAAAACAAAAATATTACACATTGTATAATTTTGCAAAAATTGATAAGAATTAAGCAAAATTTACCTTCGATATTCTCAGGAATATCGAGCACCGGGCTGATCGGAGGATCATAAGTGTAGTCCTCATCCGAATCGGCCGTTAAATCTTGGACTACAGGAGCATCGTCCTGAAGAGCCCTCGTTACTTCTTCGAGAATCGAAGCCATAATGACTTCGACTCCCCCTTCATCCATAGAAACTCCAGCTTGAGTTGTATCTTCTTGAACTACCGAAGTCATTGGTTGATCAGCATTATCGCCAGACTCCGGTACGTTCACAGGCACTTCAGCTTCATCTACACCCATAGGGGCTTCGATTTGTTCTTCTTGGGTATCCGGAGCTCTTACTTCTTCGATGTTGGCTTGAGGCTCCGGAATACCTGCAGTGTCTTCGATGTGAATATTTCGTTGAACTGCATCTTCATCAATTAATTTTACTAATAAAATACCTTCGTCTTCTTTAGAGCTAGAAACCGAAGCTCTTGAGCTCGAAGGTGCGAGGTTCTTCGGCTTCCGAGCCACTTTCTTCACCGGAGTCTTAGCAGAGCTGGAGGCTCCAGCTTCGGCTACTCTCTTCTTGGGTCTTTTTTCTTGAGGCACCCAGTCCATCAGAGGGGGCGGAGTTAACTCCAACATTCCCCATACTCTGTTAAATCGCTCCCAACTTCCGACTAATTTGATTCGCCATTCTTTTTCCGACGGAGTTGGAGCACCCAAAATCTTCTCCGAAGCCCTTACAATTTGCTCTGAAGTAATAGGGGCTGAAGAAGCTGAAAAATAATTCAAGTTAATCTTTCTTCGAAGTAAATATGTACTATGCATGTTGGTTTCGAAGTTACCTGCAGGGCTCGAAGTATAGTTTATCTTGCGAAGACCGCCTTCCGAGTCATCTTCGAAGGCGATAGGCCAGTTGGCCATCAACGGAGGAATTTGAAGTCCGATGAACTCTTCAGCTAAGTCCCGCATGCTCAACCTTTTGCTGATTTTCTGAAGCAAGTTGAGGCGAGCTTCGAGTTGGCCTTCGTCGGGTTGAACTAAGGCTTCCTTCCGGAACTGAATTTCCTTGAGGGGACCAGCCAGAGGATTACCCACTCCGACTTCGGCATAAAACCACCTTAGAACCCAATCGGTGTACCATCTAGCATTGATGGCTTTAGCGGGGAATTGCAGGGCATATTCATCACGAAGCCTAAAATTGATGCTTCCGAAGGAAACTACCACCTTCTCACCTCCGGAGCCTACGAAGGTCTTTGGCTGACAAGTCGCTCTATGCAGCGCAGCGAAGATTTCAGCCCTCCCCTCACAACCTTCGGCCCTCAGTGCCCACTCGAAGATAGCTAGTCTGGCTACAGCATTCGGAGACAGCTGGGGGAGGGTTACGTGAAACAAGTCAAGTACTTCGGCTAAAAAATCCACAGCCGGGAGGCCCAAGCCCGCTTCGAAAAAAGCTTCGAACACTACAACTTCTCCGGGTCTCGGTGATGGAATTGATTCTTTGCCCGGTTTCCGAATCATAACTCCATTACTAATATTTCCCCCCGCTGTGCTTGCCAAAGATTCCTTCTTGCAGGTAGACCGCCCCAATTCAAAAGATTGGTCCAAGTACTTGGTTGAGGGTGGGCACAGACCTTGGACATCGGGGATTTGAGGAGTTTTTCCCTTTGCCGCCATGGAAGTTGTCGCCTGCATCGAAGACGTCGCCGCCATTGTTGCCGCTGCCGCCGCCGCAGCCGCTTGTTGACGAGCCAAGGTCGAAGGAGGTGCAGAGCCCTTGGTTTTCGCCATCGCAATTGCTGGATTGATTTGAGAAAGTGGGGACTAGGGTTCAAGAACTCGAAAGCTAGGGCTCAAGAACTCAAAGGGCTCAAAAGGTTTTTGACTGAGAACAAGCGGTGAAAAGGTAATCGAGTGAGTTCTGGAGTCATTTATTTATAGCCTAAACTTTCCGTTTGTTACCGTTTGGGCTCTGCCTTTTCGCATTCCCGCCTGTTATTTTCCTCCGAAAATAACGCCTCGTATAACTCCGTTAGAAACAGAAACTAACGATTATATTTTCTAAGTCTAAAAAGACTTTCGAACTTCCTGAGTCAGTTCTAAGATAGTTCGAAAAGTAATTATCTTATGACTAATTCGAAGTTCATATCTTCATGCGTTTCGGAGATAAAACAAAAATCAATAACCCTTATGATTGGTTATCTTTTCTTTCCGTATACTGCTCTCCTAACGTTACAGGTCGAACGGAGAAGCGTATTCGAGGGGCTACTGTTGGGAGAAAATATCTCATCTCCAGGGTTATTGCCAAAGCAGCATGAAGACAGCTGACCAGTTCGAAGATTGTCCGAAGTCCATCTTCGAAGGTGCATGGAACCTGGTTCGAAGCCCGGAGGCAGGCATTGGTTCGAAGTATGTCTTCGAACCAAAGTCCTTCAAGATCTTTTCTGCCAGCTAAGATGGAAGATTTATCTTCTATCCTATTAGATTAGTCTTTTACCATTTTAGCCCTATTAAGGAAACCGAATAGTTTCCTTAATGTCGGTTGTAATAGAAGGGTAAATAGGTCTTTTCCTTAATATTTAGGCCTATAAATACCCCCCATTTTACCCTGTAATGAGGACCGATTACTAGTGAATCAATACGCACTTTCGAACTATTCTAAGCTATTATCCTTTCGGAGGCTTAGAACAGTTTGCTTCGCAAACACTTCGTTTGTTAGTTTCTTTTCTACAGAAACCTGTTAGCGTAATCTTTTACGCCAACACCGAGGGTGATCAGCTGGTCTCAGATCATGAACAGGCGCTTAAGGTACTCCATACCTTGGACCCTAAGATATGGGAGATCAAGGTTTCTTCTATTGTTGAGAGCGCGTCTTACGATACCTTGACCATCGCAGAGCTTTTTAGTAAGCTCAAGGCCTCAGAGGTCGATATTCAGTTGAGATCAAATCTCACTGATTCTGGCTCAAAGACTCTGGCGCTTGTGACACCGTCAGCTGATCCTAATGCCATGAGTTGTACTGCTTTTTCTTTGATGTCTATCTCCGAGGAACAACTTGATACTCTAGGAGATGATGATTTGTGCTTGTTTAACAACCGGGTGTGACGTGTCTATGATAAGCGAATGTTTAAGAGACACAGCACAAAATTCGGATGCTTTGAGTGTGGTGATCCAGGTCATTTCATCGCCGACTGCCCCAAGCAGAAGAATTACAAGAAGGGAACCGGCGGCAACTCCTACAACTCCGGCAAGTACGATAACTCCACGAAGGGCAAGCCCAAGACAAAATTCTTTCGAAAGGCTCTGAAAGATTACAGGCGTGAGAACAAGAAGCGAGACAAGACCTTCTTCGCCGAGATGGAGAAAAGATACTCCAAGATATCCTCGTCTTCCTCCTCGTCTTCATGTTCAAGTGATGAAGATATCATGATCAGGAAGGGGAAGGACAAGGAAAATCCGGTGGGCCTCTGTTTCATGGGCTTCGGGGACAAGCCGAAGAGTCACTCACGCCACAGCCGAAGATCCCACATGAGCTTCTGCTCAATGGCTCTTGGGGAGAAGAAAGAAAAGGACTCCTCCGACGACTCCGACGACGACGACGATGAGAAGGTATCATCCTATGAACAAGAAGTTGTTAATTTATTAGAACAGAACAGTCAGGAGTTGAAGTATCTGGAGAAACTGCTTAGAGGGGCTAAGAAGAGGATAGATGAACTTGAGAGTGAGCTAGCCACGGCGAATGACAAGATTGAGAGTTTGTCTTTTTCCCCTTGCTTGGGTGATAGTGGAGAGTGCCCTAATTGTGAGGTGCTGCTGTGTGACCTGACGACTCTCAAGTCTAGGTACACAGAAAGAGTAGATGAGAGAGACGCTTTGACCACTGAGCTTGAGAGCGCTCAGGAGGAGCTAAAAGATGCTCATGCCATTGTCGTCGCACCTTGTGTAGACTGCCCATCTCATTTAGCTAGTATAGTCGAGCTGAGAGCCAAGAGTGATGAGCAGTTGTGCGAGTTAGCTGGAGTGAGAGCTGAGTTGGAGCAGACTAAGCTAGATCTTGAGACCTTGTCAGTTCCATCCACTGTTTGTGAGAACTGTCTATCAATTAGAATGGAGTTGATCAAGCTAAAAGCTGAGAAGTCTGTCGAAGTTGATAAAGAGTGTGAGATCTGTTTGTCTCAGGTAGAGGTGTTAGCTTCTTTGAGAGAGGAGCTAGCTGATGTGCAGAACGAGAACTTTTACCTCCGTTCAATCCTGAGTTGGATTAGTGCTAGAGAGCCACAACTCGGCATGATGATCCAGCAGTTCAAGAGACATGATGGTTTTGGGGTAGGGTACCCATATACCAAGGCTGATTTTGAGAGCGCCATTAGTCGTGTAGTGGAGTGGAGTAAGATGACTCCAGAACAGAGATATCCCAAGACTCACTCCACTGAGTCCTTTAAGGATAGTCAGCCCAAAGATGGAGTGATCCAAGAACAACCTAAAGCTCCACCTAAGAAGCAGATCTGGGTCCCAAAGCCTAAAAGTCTCCACACTTCTCTTGATTGCTTACCTGGACCTTCTCATACCAAGAATGCTACACCCAACACCACCAAGCCTAAGAACCCTAAGCCACAACAATATCCCAAGAAGCCTACCTATCACTGTGAGTTTTGTCATAGAGACGGTCATCTTGAGGAGTTTTGCTTCAGGAGGAAGCGGGTTGAGCGAGCAGAGAGAGCTCGAGGTGGACAGGAGCAGTTCTACCAGCAGGGTGGTAGACAGAGAGTCCCTCGACGTAGAGAGAGGCTAGAGGCCAGGCCACGTCGTGTAGGTGGTGGTAGAGGAGACGGTCTTTATGATCGTGCTCCGGAGGGTGGTTTTCGTTCCGGCAGAGTTCCAGATCGTCATGGATACGTTGTTGGATCTCGCGACCGTGATTTTAGGAAGAACAGAGGACCGCGCTTTGATTCGCGCTTCAGTCCAAACTCATATGATTCCTTTTGCTTTCCTACTTACGCGCAGATGGCTCGACACTGGTTCAACACTTTTACTAAACATGGCATTGGACCGTTTGATCCCACTCATGATTATTGATCGTGTTTTGGGAGCTGTGTATTTTTTTTAGGACATTTTGAGTCAGCTTTTCATTGGTATCAGTTTTTTTCTTTCTTCTTTATTTTTATTGAGTCTTTTTGTGTGCGTTCATATCATGCATAATCATTAGTCACATTTTGAGCTTGCTTCTATTATATGATGAATCTGCTTTACTTTCTCTAGCTAGTATATGTTTTTGATTACTTGTCGATGATCATGTTTTGTTTCAGTTCACATGATATATCTGATATTTGTCATATGCATTGCTTTTGTGCTTTAAAATTGAAAAATGATCACCATTGCTTCTAGTAACTAGCATGTGTAGGTTGAATGCTTTCGCTATCTTTTACATGCCTTGTAGCTAGATCCTTACTTAGATGCAGATATGCAACTTGGACATCTATATGCTTTATATATGCAAAATGTGCTATAAAAATGATAAAAATTCAGAAAAATGAGAAATTTATGCATTTTTATGATTATCAGAAAAGATCCAGGTGGGTTTGCTTTGTCGCATTGCATTGTTCTGGACTGCTTACCATAGCACTTTTGTATGAACTAGGACGGTGTAATGTATGCCAAGACCAATGTCTTAAGCTTCTGATGGTCCAGTTCTGGCCTAGGCTTGACTTGGTCGGTTAGCATAAGGTTTGACATGCAAATAACCCCTGACAGAAATGAAAAAAAGGGAAAAAGAATCAGTCTAAAAAATTTAAAAAGATGACAAGTTTGCCGAAGCACTTTGATTTGGACAATGCTTATCTTGGTAGATATCAGTTAGCTTTTGCATCTCATGCTTTACTTTGCTTGTTAACTAGAAAATGTGGTGATGCTTTTGTTTTGCAAAAATCGAAAAATGTGTGCTAATGACTTTCTTAAGATATCATCTATTGCACTGATCATGTCATGTATCTTAAATAGTATATCTTTTGCTATACCTGTTAGACGTTGTAATAGCAGTCAATCATATCTAAGAAGCATGCTTTTCATACTCCACCTGCACCCCATCTGCATTCATAGCATATTTTGAGGGGGAGCTGCATTTTAGGGGGAGTTTGTGTTTATGTCTTTTTAAGTGCATTTAGTCTCACTTGATGAGTCCAATTGTCAACAAGGGGGAGAAATTTTGGAGTTTACTTTTTAGTTTTCTTATTGGCAATTCTGAGATTTGCACTTATTTTTGAGTCTTTATTTTTGGTTAACTATAATGACCGTTTTCGTGCTTTTATTTGGCTTTTAGTCATTAGGGTTAAACTTTTATTTTCTTTCTTCTATTTTCTTTTGTCTTTGTTTTTTCTTGTTTCCACATGTTTTGCAGGTTCTGGAGATGAGCTGAAAAGGGTGTTGACAATGCACTCATCAAGGGGAGATTGAGAAACCATGTTGAAGAATATGGTTTTGATATTCCAGATGTGATGAGTGATTGTCAACAGAAGTCAAAGGAATAGAGAGATGAAGACCTGCCGAGTCTAAGGCGCATGTGACTCAGGTACACGGGCAGTGAGCGACGGCCGGGCAGAGGAGCTGCGGAGTCGGGCTGGCCCAATCCGGGTACATGGCTAGGAGCGGCAGATGATCCACTGGTCTGTTGACTGGGTTTGACTCAGGTACACGGGCGGCGAGCGATTGCCGGGCTGAGGAAGCTGCGGGATCGGGTCGGCCCAATCCGGGTACCCGGTGCGAAGACGGTGGACGCTTTGTCAGTTTCGGCGTAAAACTGACGATCTATGTTTAATTCGTTTTTAAGATATTAATATTTAGTTTTAAGTTTAAAATATTTTTATTCGAGTCAGTTAATTTTTTTAAGAATATTTTTGTAATTTTCGGAATTTATTTTAGGGTCAGTTTATTTTACCCGAGGATAAATTAGTCTTTTCATGTATTAAGATTTGCCTATAAATAGGCCCCTATCCCTTTGAGGATAGATGACTGTTTTTTTTGATAGATCAATCTACTACAGTTCAACCTCTTATTTTGGTCTTCATCTTCCACCGAAAAACTTTGCATTTTCTGATCTAAAGTTTCGGCGACGATTTCCAGCGGCGCTGCCGATTCTGACGAACGGCGAGCAGGTGCACACCGTGCCTGGCGGGCCCACGGCGTCTGGCTTCCTACGGTACGCAAACTTTTCCCAGCCTTTTATTGTTTTTGTTTTCTTCGGCTTCTCCCGGCGTAGGCATCCACACGTAACAAGCCAAAAGCACTAGTCTTGTTTTGTTCCATCACGGGCCCCACATGTTTCTTTCCGCCAGTTTCTTTCACTGCTGCAGAGCATCCTTGCAGAGTAGCGTGCAGAACGGCTTTCGGTAGAGCTTCGAAACACTGCACAATTCTTTTGTAGACGGCGACGTACGGGCGAGACGGCTGTGAATCACGGACGAACAGATGCAAAACTAGCAGTTGTAGCGGTACGACGCAAATGCAGGGAAAAATTTCAATCTCCTATTTTTTAGTAGATCAATTTTTAAATATAATCATCCATTAATTAATTAGCTAAAAACTATTTCGAAATCTCTTTTTATTTTAATCTGTTAAAGTTTATTGGTTATCTCGTATTTTTTATAATATAAAAAGAAAAGAAAATTTTATTAGTCGCAGTTATATTCCTAGTCTAATTTTTACCTGCATATCTTCAGTTTAGTTCTGAATTAATTTTTAATGATCCATGTTTTATTCATTTAATTAATATTTTGTTTCTAGATTAAAATATTAATATCTTGTGATTTTTTCTAGGTGTTTTAATTTACCGTAGTAGTGTTTATTCAATTTATCTTTAATTTCATTTAGATTAAGATACTAATCATTTTTAGGCTAGACAACTTTGGTTCGCATAATTTGCTTTGCAAATATTATTTGTCTGTTTAAGTTTATTTGGTGTTGGGATTAAAATATATTTTAGCAAGAAATTTTTAGGCGCCCATTCACCCCCCCTCTGGTCGCTACTTTCGGTCCTACAGTGCTCCCGCATGCTATTGACTTGTCGTGCTTCCAACGGGGCGGTGTGGCCATACTCCACCCTTCGAGCTGCAGCTTGGTCACCGAGGATGGTGAGGACTCCCCCCCTAAGTGGGCATCTTCATGCAGAGGTAGTTGTGGTGCGTGATGGCTCCAAATCGATTCAGCATGCCTCTTCCAAAGATAGCGTTGTAAGCGTAGGGGGCATCCAGGAAGTCAAAGGTGACTTCCTCTGTTCGTGCAAGGGAGCCCTCACCAAAGGTTACCTCGAGGTTTATCTGGCCAAGAGCATCGAGGGGTGGGCCAGCGAAGCCCTGTAGCGGCCTAGTGGCCGGGAGCAGTGCCTCCTTGAAATGCAGAGTTGGTCGAAGGCTTGTACAAAGATGATGTCGGTGGAGCTTCCTCCATCGATAAGTATGTGATGAACTTCGACACCAGCAATGTCAGCGGAGATGATGAGGGGGTCGGCATGTGGAAACTTAATGCCAATAGTGTCGTCGGTGGTGAAGGAGATGGGCACGTGCGACCACTCAAGCATTGTTGGGGTTGATGCCGAGATCCCGATGTACCCCACTTTGCGGATGTACTCCCAGTGTTGTCTCTTTGACATGCTACCCATAATACCTCTACCGGTGATGGGCAACACTAAGTGTTTCCCTCGGCTTGAGCTTTCTTTGGCCTTGGGGGTTGGTAGCTAGCTTGGGTCCAGAAGTATCAAGGAGCCTCACGCCCCTCAATCCGCTGACCACCTAGACTAGCTCAGAGTGGGCGGCGGGCGGCGCCCTGTCGGTAGACCCTTGGCCAGAGCTTCGCTCGAGGTAGTCATTCCGAAGGGCGAGGATGATCCTGTAGGAATCGGTGTCATGGCTCTGATTCTCTCCATGGACATTGCAATGGAAGACTTGGCCCCCGTCTGGGGCCCTTGCTTGTGGCTTTGAGTTGTTGTCCCCACCACTGCCTTGGGTGTGCTGGAACTTTGGAGGTTTCGAGGTGGGGGGTTGATGCTGGACACTTCTCCTCGGTAGTGCTTTCGCCCCCTCTAAGAGTTGTGGTGTCGAGGCTCCGCCGGCGTGACCCGAGGGGGGCTGCGGCTTCTTGATTCGTGGATTTTATCCTCCAAGGCCTGTACCAGGGTGATCGTTGCATGCCTTCGGAGCTGCCCCTCCTCAGACTTGGCGTACTCTTCGAAGTACGTCATCAGCTGGGCCACCGAAGAGATGGGTTTTCGATGGAGCTTGTTGAGCAGGCCGGGGTTGGTGACGCCTTCGCGGGCCGCGTCGATGACAGAGGAAGCAGATAGCCCCTTATCTAGGCTTTGGTGTAAGTGAAGCGCTAGGAGTACTGGCAGAGCGTCTCGCCGGGTTGCTGCTTCACCTAAAAAAGGATCCCTGTGGACATGGAGGCCAAGAAGGTTCCCTAAAAGTTGTTGACGAACTTCTTCTTCAATTGCTCCCAAGATCTAATGGATCATGGCTTTAGTGACTAGAACCACCGGAGAGCAATCCCTTCAAGTACGAGGGGGAAGCATATTGCCATCGTGTCTCACTCCCCTCCGCAAACTTCTATTGCAAGGGCGTACGACCGGGAGAATTCTCCTAGGTCAGAATCCCTAGAGTATTTTGGGATCTTAGCTGCACGGAACTTGGAGTCGAACCGAACCCTCTACAAGTCCGGATGTAGCGGAGATTCTTCGTCGAAGGAGACATTCTACTCGCCCCTTCGGGCTTCTTGGTCCTCTGCGTCACTTATCGTGACGGCTTCAACTTTTGGCGCTCTCACCGGCCTGCCTTGGCTGGGGAGCTAGTTCGTGACTGCCTGTCGCCACCTCATGAGCCCAACACTGAGTTGGGCATTCTCGGCGACCAATGCATCGGCCTGGCTCCCACTTTATCTAGAGTGGGTCTTTAGGTCTTGTGACCGGACGAAGTCCATCTGGAGTGTCATGGCTGGGGGGTCCCCAAACGAGTGGAGGCCAATGATTCTCTGACCTACGAGGACTTAGAAGTTCATGGATGGGTTTGCGGAATCGGAGGGATCTCTGGCTCCCAACATTGTGCCTGGGTTTTGGACCAGGGCGGCTTTGGCCACCGTCGCAGTGTCTACTTGCAAGGGTTCCTATCGTGAGGTCCAAGCGTACCTCCGGAGGGGAACCATGCTCGCGCTCTTCTTGGTAGGCATGTTTTTTGGAGGGTGTTTAGTGGAAGGGACGCTATCTTTTGGTACTAGGATCACCATAGACGGTGCCAACTGTTGGCATAAAAGATTACGTCGGTATGTTCGATTGGTTTAGAATGTAGTTAAAGCTAGATGGGCTGGCTTGGTCTCCATAGAGCCTCCTAGGAGGTATAATAACTCTGCTAGACTGCTATATTTCCTTATTTTAAAAGGATGTATGTACAATACGAGGGAAGGGTAGAAGGGGCCCTATTAGGAAAGTACTCTTTAACCCCCAAGTTACATTCGTCACTACAGACTCTGTATCCCAGATTTGGTAGGGATACGATGGTACTAGTATTATACACCTGCCCAAGTAGGGCTAATGTCTGGTTTGAGTGATGGCGCATGTCTGACCTTGACATGTGCCCGGTCATGACCTGATGGCTATAGGACACTCATGTCCCATTCAGCAGGAGTCGCCCGATGCTATAGCCATCACGTCTTACTTTAGTGATTGTCTTCAGAGGGTGACCGAGGACTGAAGGGTCCCGTACCGAGCCTCCTGCGCAGTTATCTTCGCGACGCCTGCGGAGGCCCCGTATCCTCGTGGGGGTCTTCGTATGGTCCCGGGCGAAGCCTATCATGCAGTTGTCTTTGACACGCCTATGGAGGCCCTGAATCCTCGTGACGGCTCTCATCTGGGGGCGTGCTTAGTACTCCATGGTGACCGCCTAGCCGTATAATGTTGACGCCATAGGTCTTCATGTACACGGGCTTCGAAGTCATCTCTGAGATCTGTGATTCTTCCACTACTACTGATGGGATTATTTCTCCCCAACATTATTATAATCTAATGATGGATGGCCTACATGATCTAGCACAGATCCGATTAAGAGCCCTCGAGAAGATTGAGGAAAATAAATCAAGGGTCGCCAGGTTCAACAATAAGAAGGTGGTGTCGAAATCATTTGAACAAAGAGAATTCATATGGAAACTTATCCTACCGATCGGGTCTAAAGATAATCGGTTTGGTAAGTGGTCCCCCATTTGGGAAGGACCATTTCAGATACATCGAGTGGTGCCCGGCAACTCCTATTTGCTCGAAGGGCTGGACAGAGAACTATTCGGGAAAGCATTGAATAGGAAATATCTGAAGAAATACTTCCCGAGTGTTTAAATAAATGCCTAGGAATCTATGTGCCAAAAAGCCGATACCAGTGGTATCGCCTTCAGACGGACAATGCAAAAGCATCGTACACCAAGAGCACGGAATTCAAAACTAGATCATATGGAATTAGCAATATATATTCAGTCTTCCGGATTACAAGGCAAGTGTATTAAGTAAATTCCAGAAGAAACTGCCTAAGCGGGCTCCCTTTGGCTTCGCCTTCAGATCAACCTCCTCCACCGATAGTCAATTGAAGTTCCTCAACATGGTCAATGATTCAGGATTGTCTTCTGTTCACCCACCGTGGGAGTGGGGGCGCCAGCAACGAAGTTTGTGGTGGCCGATATCGGCCCGTATTGTATCAGTCGGCCACTAGAGCTCACTAGAGGGGCATAATGATCATCATCATGCAAAAGGCAAGGTCAATCAGATGAAACAGAAGACAGTGGAAACAAATGGAAAGGGGAGTCGAAGCGTTTTCCTCGGGCCTTCCATCTACGTTATCTAGGTGAAGCCGCTCCTAGTAAATCAATGAGGAATGGTTGAAGATATGTTGCTTCAACTCGCCCCACCATCGGCGGAAGGCAACATAAGTCGCTCGGCAGGTCGTCCAGGAAATCATATCTCCGGTGTGGATCCTATTAGTCATATGGGAAAGGTGATCCCACTACAAGGCATTTGCGACTCTCACGCGGGTTCGAATCTGACCAACGAAAAAAAGATGGGGCGGGAGTTGACCGGAGCCCATCTAACGAGAGAAGACCGATGGGTGGTAAAACTCATAGGAGGTCCGATGAGGACGTTCATCGGTAAAGTCGACGGGGAGTAAACAAGAAAAGGTTGCAGCTAAGAATATACGAAGGGACTCTTTGTCCCGGGACACATTAGGCAAAATTAGCCGATGAGGGCATTCATACTCCGAGTAATATCCGAAGGGGAACCAGATGGTCCGATCAGAGAACCCAAGGTAGAAGATTTTGAAGAAAACGGTGAAAGCCACAGAGGACAAAGAGAAAAGCAGGGAAGGATGCTGCCGCTTCACCCAAGGAAGAGCAGTGGTGATAGGTGGGAACGGCCGATTCTAGAAAATCGGTAGGAAAATTAGATTGGGCAAGGGGGATTCCTCAAATAACATCGGTCGTATAGACACTAAGTCAAATCTGAAGGAACCACCAGGGACCTCTAGGTCGGTCGACGACATTACCAGCCGATAGGTCGGCCGATACGAGGTGAAGGAGACGGTAGGTCGCTCCAAGGAGATAACGACCAAGTGGGATTCGGAAATGGGTGGCAAGTTGTTCAGCTAAAAACCAAAATTGAAAAGTTGGGGCCAGAGCCGGTATGTAGAAAACAAACTCTTCCAACCAGATGTTCAGGAAAGCGATGTGTTCAATGGTATCTACGGGGCTGATTTTCCTGTTGTGCCTCGCGATATATCAGCCCTATGTAACATACCAAGATTTAAAAATAAATAAAATAAAGAAAATGAATTTTCTGGAATATAAGTGATTTATGAAATTAAAAGAAAATGCTAAAAGAGACCTAATAAAGCCAAACAGGAAGAAAATACTTTAAATTTTAACTTGGAAAATTTATGGTGGAATCAAGAGGGCGAGATATAATTTTAGGAATTTTTACAAATTTTTATCAATAGTGAATCAAACCTGTATCAAATAAATGAATTACTGGAATTATTTTAATTAGAAAATGAATTTTAAATTTTATTGGGCCACAACCCCCCAATCTGCTCCGGCCTAGCCCAGTCCAAGCCGTGCGTCACTGACATGTGGGGTCCGCCTGTCGGCGCTCGCACCCCCTCAGGCGGCGCTCGCACCCCCTCTCTCCTCCCCGCACCCGCCTCTGCCTGGCCCAACCGACAGCCTCACTAGCACGCCCTCAGCCTCTGACGACCCGGGCCCATCTGTCAGCCCTTTCCTTTCCCGCTCGCCCACTGACAGGTGGGACCCACCTGTCAGGTTCGTCTTCTTCGTTGGAAGGGGATCCCCCCTTTCCTTCCCGGCGACCCCCTTCCCTATTTCTCGCCGTCGACCGCCCTATCCGCCTGGATATGCCCCGGACCCCCTTCCTCGAACCACCGCAATCACTTTCCATCTATATCCCACGCGTTTTAACGAGTTTGGAAGCTTGGCCAAGAAAAAGGAAGCCTCGCCGGAGAAGAAAGGAAACCTTCGGTATCTAGGCCACCGCCACCCACGAGACCGTCGACGACCGCCCGTCCTCGGCATCATCTTTGTTGGGCACGAAGGCCATTGGATCGCCTCGCCGCCGTCGAACCCGAAGAGCTCTATCGTCTACCCTCATCGCCGATCACCGCCACTGCCCATCGTCGCAATCTCCGGTACCATCGTGTTCCCCACACTCCCCTGGTTCCATTTCAGCCGGTAGCCAAGCCTTTAGGCCCTCGCCGTCGCCGGAATAGCTCGCCATCGTGCTGCCGGAGTTGGGGAAGAAGGGTAAAATACCCTCGGCGCCAAACCAACTCGATGCACCATAGTGGAGGGGGCAAGGGGCAACCTGCGGGTGACTTGTACCGACGTGGCTCAAGGGGGGTATGGTGTTGGCTCGACGCGTCGGGGCACCATATGAAACCCATAAGAGGGTGCTGTCGGGTCGAGGCGGTCCATATGGAAGGTTTTGGCACGAGTTCCCGTGGTATGGGTCATCTTGTTACACTTTGGTGTATGGGATGATTGCATGCCTTGTGGGTACAGTGGTACACCTCTGATCAGAGTATTAAATCTTTTCGAAAAGCCGAGCCCATGGTCAAAGGCGGGTTGTGTGACTTCTCGCAGTTAGTTTACAATGGTTTGAATGGTTGAGTTATTCATGGCATGTAAGGACTGTTGAGCGAGGATGGGCTGAGTGTACCCCTCAAGTTAGAAGATGATGCATACACATGTGTTACATTTCTGTATTAATAAATTGATCACATTTAATTGCTTTACAAATATGCTTTTCTGCAAAATTAGCCACTACCTTCCTTGTTATTACTCTGCATTATATTTGCATCTGGTGGCTTGCTGAGTACGATTGTACTCACCCCCATTGACTTACACCACCAGAGCCCGTCTACTACGAGGAGGATGAAGGTCTGGAGTAGCGACCCAGTCAAGGCGAGACTGGAAGGAGGCGTTCATCTAGGACCCTTATTTTATTAGTTTCTCTTCACTTTATCACTTTTGTATTAATATGGTCTACGAACCATGAATGCTCGTCGTATTGTACGTGGTCGTGTGATGAACATCTTGTTTTATTGATTTTCTATGGAATTTCAATAAAGGTCTAGATTTATTAAATCTGGGCGTTACACCCTAGTCATCAACCGGCGTGAAGCAAAGGCGATGGGATGGTTGGAAACGAAAGGGGAAGGGCTTGGCTAGTGAGTCAATATCAAGACAGGTTAAAAAGAGGACATCAAGCGAAGTGGGACTCATCGGCCCGTGAGAAAAAATGAAAGCATTCAAGGCATTATACCAGAAGTAATAGGACGCGACTAGCATCGGCTCAGCAAGGGAAAGGCCTATGCAATGACCGATGTCGATGTCATCCCAAAGGGGGCGGTAGGTGGCCAATACCCTAAGATACCAATCAAGGCGACACTGGAAGGAGGCGTTCATCTAGGACCCTTATTTTATTAGTTTCTCTTCACTTTATCACTTTTGTACTAATATGGTCTACGAACCATGAATGCTTGTCGTATTGTACGTGGTCGTGTGATGAACGTCTTGTTTTATTGATTTTCTATGGAATTTCAATAAAGGTCCGGATTTATTAAATCTGGGCGTTACAAGATGGTATCAGAGCCGACTTGATTGTAGGAAGCCAAACAGACCTAACCCTAGGACTTATATTAACCATATTTTCATACAAAACTACTAACCCTCTCGTCTTCTGGAATTTTACAAAAATTTTCTCTCTTTTGTAGATGTCGGTCCATACCATGAGTGGAACTCTCTGCCATGAGGCTAGATTCGTCCTTGATCTTCGCATGCTCATCAGTTTCCTCGGATTCGAGCACGAGCCAATGTTCCACGGAGTCTTCCCCGATGAGAACGAGAGCTACTGCGAGGTCACCATTGTCATCCGCCCCTCCACGCAAACAGCCCACACTTACCGAGCCAGAGGACCCACCTTTTTGGTGGCCAGTCAACGCACCGCCCTTCAGGCCCTCACCGAGCTCAGGGTGATCTACGACAGCCAGCTCTACAACACGAACTATCGCTTCGTGCCCATGCGCACTCCGGGAAGCCCACGCAGCGTCTACGACAGTACACTCTCCCAGCACCACTCCATCGTCGGCCACACTATACGCCTATTGGAGGCGATGGACAAGATCCACGCAGAGTCTCTGCTTGATGCCAACGGCCAGCGTGACACCATTGACTTCTACCGCCATTCGTTAGAGGATTTGAACCGCGAGAACGGGGAGCTTCGTTGCCGTGTCCAGCAGGGGCACCGTTTAGCTGCTGAGGCTGAGGAGTTGAGGCGCTAGAATGAGCTCCTACGCTAGAGTGTCGCCGACACCACCCAGCTTCGCCACCAGATCCGAGAGTTGCGGAAGGATCTAGAGGAGGTCGCTCCCCTTCCGCCCCGCAAGCGGAAGTCACTCTGGATCCCCACAGTTAGGCCCAAGAGGATCTCCCACAGTGCCCCTCCCGTCGGGCCGTCCAGCTCCACCACCCCTGCACCGACCTTCTCCGCCGAGCCCGTGATCGAGTCGTCCCTCGAGCTGCCTTAGGCGTAGTTTTTTCGGTTGCTTGTTTCATTTTTGTTGTTTTGGTTGTATTGCCACTCATGTCAAATATAAGGCATGGGTGAAGGCTAAATAAAGGATCTATATGTAATAGTATAAGTATAACACATTTTGGAAATAAAACTTAGCCTCATTCCCCCTAAAGTTTATGTCTGTTTTGGAAACTCCAAGATGACCAACACTCAGGGATCCGATGTTCCCAAAAACGGAGGGGACAACGGAAATTTGCCCCAATGGGGAGCAATGGGGCAGAGGCAGGCCCCAGTCGCCAATCACCCCACCCTAGCCAAAATGATGGCCAATCAGAACCAACTGATAGCCACGTTGTTGAACCAGATGCAACAACAGCAAAACCAGATGCAGGAGCAACAGGCTCAACTTTTCCGTCTGCACCAACAGCAGCCTGAGAACTCACGTCCCACCACTCCCGTTCCGGCACCTGTTTCACAGCTGTAGGAATTCCTCCGAGTCCGCCCTCCCACATTCTCTAGCACCACCAACCACATGGAGGCTGGTGACTGGCTAAGAACGATTGGGAAAAAGTTGGATCTCCTGGCCTGCACTGAGCAGGAGAGGGTAGCCTTCGCTGCCCACCAACTCCAAGGACCCGCCTCGGAATGGTGGGATAACCTGCGAGAGACTCTGCAAGAGGGACACGTCCATACTTGGGCGGAATTCTCCGCCGCTTTCCGCGCAGCCCACGTCCACGACGGCATCATTGCCCAAAAACAGCAAGAATTTAGGGACCTGCAATAAGGAAGCAGGTCCGTGACCGAATATCTGCATGAATTCAACCGGCTGGCCCGATATGTGCCAGAAGAAGTCCGTACGAATATGGCCCGGCAGTCCAAGTTTCTCTGGGGGCTGAAGGATGAGCTTTCCCTTCAGGTGGTCTCCGGCGACTACGCCAACTTTCAAAAGTTGGTCAACAAGGCGATTATTCAGGAGACCGAGCATAATAAGGTTGACCTGAAAAAGAAGAGGATGATCGCCTTCCGCCAGAATCAAGGAATGGCGCAGAGGCCGCGTTTTGCACCTCCCCCACCGGCGCCTCAATATCACCCACGCCCGGTGTACCGTCCCGCACCACCCACCACCAACCCGGGAGCAGGACATCCTTGCCCCGCTCCCGCCGCACCAGCTGCTCCAACCGCCCCTGCCAAGAAAGCAGAGGTTCTACGTGACAAGCACGACAAGCCCGTGATTTGTTTCAACTGTCGCCAGGAAGGGCATGACTCCCACCAGTGCCCCCACCCCAAGCGTCCGCAAGGAGTCGTGGCCAACCCTGTCGTCCGCGCCCGCATCAACCATGTCTCCGCCGAGGAAGCCCAGGCTGCACCAGAGATTGTCATGGGTAAGTTCACCATACATTCAGCACTAGTAGTGGTCTTATTTGACACTGGAGCTACGCACTCCTTCATTTCAACAACTTTTGTGGAAAAATATAATCTGAACAAATGCGAATTAGCAAGGCCAGTATTGATAGCCACCCCTGGCAAACAAACCCAAGCCCACTCTTATAGTCCAAGGGTATGGGTAGATATCCAAGGTACAATATTCTGGGTCGACCCCATTCTATTAGAATGCCAAGGTTTGGATCTGATTCTAGGAATGGATTGGCTCAACAAACACCAAGGAGTGATAAGATGTGCCCGAAAGCAAGTGACCGTGACCAGTGAAGAAGGGACTGTCGTCACATTTCAGATGCCGAATCAGAAGCCCGTTACACCTCGTATACACCAGATTACCTTGAAAGAGATACCAGTAGTCTGCGAGTACCCGGATGTATTCCTGGAGGATTTACCAGGGACGTCACCCAAAAGGGACATCGAGTTTAGGATTGATCTAGTACCCGGAACCACTCCCATTTACAAGCGACCATATCGGATGGCCACCAATGAGCTAGCAGAAATGAAGAAGTAGCTTGAAGACCTTGAGAAGAAGGGTTACATCAGACCCAGCACATTCCCGTGGGGAGCCCCCGTCATCTTCGTTGAGAAGAAGGAAGACAAGGCTAGGCGTCTGTGTGTAGATTATCAAGCATTGAATGAGGTAACCATCAAGAACAAGTACCCATTACCCAGGATTGATGATCTCTTTGACCAGTTGAAAGGAGCCACTCCAAGATCGACCTACGGTATGGTTATCATCAGCTAAGGATTCGAGAAGAGGACATACCTAAGACGGCATTCACTTCTCGCTATGGACTTTATGAGTGTACCGTCATGTCCTTTGGATTGACCAACGCCCCAGCTTTCTTCATGAATATGATGAATAAGGTGTTCATGGAATACTTGGACAAATTTATAGTGGTGTTTATAGATGACATCCTCATCTATTCCAAGGACAAAGAAGAACACGAGACCCACATCCGATTGACCCTAGGAAAACTAAGGGAACATCAGTTGTATGCCAAGTGCAGTAAGTGTAAATTTTGGACGGCGGAAGTGAAGTTCCTAGGACATATCATCTCCGCACAAGGTATCGCAGTAGATCCTACCACCGTGGAAGCAATTACTGATTGGCTGCCACCCACCAACGTATCCGAGATACGGAGTTTTCTTGGCCTAGCAGGATATTACCGATGATTTATCGAGAATTTCTCCAAGATAGCCAAGCCTATGACCAAGTTGTTGCAAAAGGGAGAGAAGTTTGAATGGACTCCCAAATGTGAGGAAAGTTTTCGCACCCTCAAGACAGGGCTGGTGTCAGCACCCATACTAACCCTACCAGATATAAGGAAGGACTTCCATGTCTATTGCGACACATCTCGCTAGGGATTGGGATGTGTTCTTATGCAGGATGGGAAGGTTGTCTCGTACGCCTCTCGGCAATTGATACCCCATGAGCTAAACTACCCTACACACGACCTAGAGTTGGCCGCTGTAGTGCACGCCTTGAAAATATGGAGACACTATTTGGTCGGAAACCGCTACAAAGTTTTTACAGACCACAAGAGTTTGAAGTATATCCTCACGCAGCCGGATCTCAACCTTAGGCAAAGGCGATGGTTAGAATTGATAAAGGACTATGACCTAGGCATTCACTACCATCCCGGCAAAGCAAACGTGGTAGCTGATGCATTAAGTCGTAAAGGATATTGCACCGCCATCGTGATTCAGGATCACGCACCTTTGTTGTATAAGGAGATGGAAAAGTTAAACCTCGGGATAACCACAGGAGCCTATCTAGCCACCCTTGAGACCCGACAGTCCTGTTCGAGCAGATCCGTGAGTCTCAGTTAGAAGACCTGGACATAGCAGCAATTAAGAAGAACATGAGTCACGGTAAGGCCCCAGGATTTTCAGAGGATGAGAATGGCAACGTATGGTTCAGAACCAGGATCTGTGTACCCGATAAACCAGAGATAAAGACCCTTATTCTAAGGGAGGCCCAGGATACTCTGTACTCCATCCATCCCTGGAGTACAAAGATGTACCAAGACCTGAAGGAACGATATTGGTGGGTTAGCATGAAAAAGGATATTGCCCAGTTCGTCGCAGAATGTGACACCTACCGACGACTGAAGGCAAAGCATCAGAGACCCACAGGACTGTTACAGCCACTTAAAATGCCTGAAGGGAAATGGGAAGAGATCGGTATGGACTTCATCACCGGACTCCCAAAGACCCAACTTGGATATGATTCTATATGGGTAATTATTGATCGGCTAACGAAGGTAGCTCACTTCATAGCCGTCAAGACAACCTTTAGTGGCCCTAAACTAGTAGAGTTGTATATGGCCCACATAGTATGTCTTCATGGAGTACCTAAAAAAATAGTCTCCGACAGAGGGAGTCAGTTTACGTCTCGGTTCTAGAAAAACCTTCAAGAGGAAATGTGTAACACCCCAAATTTCCAAAACAATAAAAATATTATTTAATTCAATTTCCTGGATTTTATATTTCTGAAAATACCTTTAATACCTTTCTTATACCCTTTTGAACTACATCATAGAGATAATGACCAAACCAGGGGCTAAAAATTTTTGTATAAACTCCCAAGGCCAAAATATATTTTTGAGAATTTTTATAAATTTTTACCCACTATGGAAATACCCCAAAATATTTAATCCATTTTCTGCAATTATTTTAAATCCGAAAACCTTAGTAACAGTAATGGGCTCCCCCTCCTCCCTTCTCTCTCTCCCGGCCGGCCCAGCCCGTTACCCCGCGCGCCTTAGGCTGACAACCTGACCCCACCTGTCGGCGCCGAACCCTTCCCCTCGCGCGCGCACCCGACACCGCGGCCCCACCCGTCAGCCTTCCCGTTCGCTCGCTCGCGCCCGTTGGCCAGTGGCCCCCGCCTGTCAGCTTCGTCATCAACCTCGCGCCAACCCCCCCTAATCCCGCCGGCCGTGAACCCCGCCTCGGATCCACTCGCCGGCTCCCCCTCCCGTTAAACCGACCCCGGTATTGAATTCCTCGAGGCCCACCGGTCACTTAAGCGCGTTAAGGCGCGCGTTTAAGCCCCTAGATCGCCTTCACGCGCATGGCCGCGCCTTCGCCGGTGAGTAAAGCCCTCCTCGGCTTTCCTTGCATGCGATGCACGTTAAGCCTCGCCAGCACGTCTATTTAAGCCCCCTGGCCACCCGCACTCGATCCCCTACGCCCTCTCGCCTCGAGCACGAACAGAGCGCCCTCCATTCGCCTTTTAGCGCTTTCCCCTGCTTCGCCTCCGGCCGCCCCTCACCGTCGCCTCGGACCGCCCCGGCCCACGCCTCTGCCACCGCCGTGACCGCAAGGACGACCCCTTCCTCGGCCACGCCTCCGCTGGTCAAGGAGATCGCCGGATCGCCATCGCCGTCAAGCACCCGAGGAACCCACACGTCTACCCTCACCACCGGCCACGCTCCGTCGACCACTCGCCTCACCTAAGGTACCGTCGTGACCGCCGTAGTGTCCTATTTCCGTTTCTAGGCTTAGGTAGGGCCCTAGTCGCTCGTCGTGGCCCCTGGTCCGCTCGCCGTCGCCGGAGAAGACGACCGGCACGGGTCGGGTACCCGTGCCGTGTCGGATCTGATCCCGACCATGCGATCGTGATCGGATGGCGTGTGTGAGCCCACGTACGCGATCTAATCCACACCGTCAGATCTGGTCAAAGCGTTACGTTTTAATCTCGCGCGTCCATTTCCATTTAAAACCCGCGATCGATCTCGTGCGTCCACGTAGTACCCTTTCGCGCGTTTTAATCCTGGCCATTCGTTTTCACTTAAGTGCCCCGCCTCGCCTGCGCACGTTGGATCTGGATCCAACGGTCCGGATCGATCCGGCGCACGCGCACAGTGTGCGGGTTCTCCGTGAGCCTGGCTCACCATGGACCCGAGAGGGTTTAACTTTGAAAATAAATTCCAGAAAAGGTTTAAAGCTTGTAAAATTCATATCTGGCGCATTTGAACTCTAAAAATTGCCATTCCAATTTCAGAAAATTCATAATATTATTCTCTACATGATTATACAATAAAAATAGTAGGTTTACTTTGGACATTTCATGTTTATTCAAATGGATATTCAAATGCCTTTAGAGTTAAAATATAAATTCAAATATTTAAACTTCAGAAAAATTATATTTATTTCCTTTCTGTCCATGTACTGAAAACCATTAAATTAACATGAACTTTTCATTTCAAATTTATTTGAGAACTTGATATGACAATAATCACATTTAAACACTCCTTTTCTAAAAAGGATAACTTCTTAATTCCCTTAAAATTTATTTATGGAATAAATCACAGAACCTTAACAATTGAATTCATCTTATTTTAATCAAACCAACTTTAACTTATGTGCTTATAATGTAATGTTATATTGTTTGATTGAATGTTGTGTTCTTTTTATTTTACTTTACTATATCAAAAAGACTACGACGTCGTTGAGGAGCCGGAGTACTTCCCCGAAGTTCCTCCCTCCCCATTCGCTGAACAAGGCAAGTCACCAAACCAATCTTTTGAGCATATTGAACCCATGTTTGATTAAACTATCGCTAAAACACATAGGTTATATATGTATTAGTCAAATGAACCCTTACAATATATTTATTTAGGATCCTCCGACCTTGATGTGCAACTCAAGCCATGCTCTCTAGCCTAAACTCCTTGTCACCGTATGATAAATGTTATTAGCTAGTGTCCAATGTATCGACACGATCGCTATAGGATAAAAATGAGTCGTAGTACATGGTTCTATTATATGGTTCCCCATTGTTTCTTATCTATGGAATTCTATCAGTGTTGGAGTTGTGGTTGTGAGTGAATGCATGGTGGGTTCCGGGTGCAAGCTAGGGCATTGGTCAGTAGCACCCGGGGCACTATAAGGACCGGTCTGCGGGATCCGTTGCAATACACTTCTGTACTAATCACAAGTCTAATGGGTAAGTCCTAACTAAGGTATGGAGTGTTCCAAACCGAGGCCACCATTTGGAGATGGGTCAAGCAGCACCTGCGGGTGGCTTGTACCAATGTGGCGCAAAAGGGGGTGCGACGTTAGCCGGGATGCGGCCCGGCGCGCCGGCGAAACCTAGAGCGGGTGGTTATCGCTTGGAACATTTCATGCCGAGGTTTTGGCACGAGTTCCCGTGGTATGGGTCATCTCGTTTGGGATGAGTGCGTGCCTTGTGGGTACAGTAGTACATCTCTGATCAGAGTCTTAAATCTTTTCGAAAAGCCGAGCCCACGGTCAAGGGCGGGTTGCGTGACATCCCCTAGTTAGATTACTTTGAATATGTATGTGCATGATGGATTGACATGTAAGGACTGTTGTGCAAGGAGGTAAAACGTACTCCTCGAGTTAGTTGATGTTGTTGATGTTCATGTTTACTTTTCCACATGATTAAAATGTGACTACACTAAATGCAATAACTGAAAACT